>PITA01004363.1:53938-74749 GCA_004023965.1 Spilogale gracilis
TTTTTTTTTTAAAGATTTTATTTATTTGACAGAGAGAAACACAGCCAGAGAGGGAACACAAGCAGGGGGAGTGAGAGAGGGAGAAGCAGGCTTCCCGCCAAACAGGCAGCCCGATGTGGGACTCGATCCCGGGTCTCCAGGATCATGACCTGAGCCGAAGGCAGTGGCTTAACCAACTGAGCCACCCAGGCGTCCCAGAACCACCCTTCTGTTATGCTCGCTACTCCTTTATTTATACCCCTGCCACAGCAGTGACCCCAACATTGGGCTTATCATTAGTTGCACATTCGTGTCCCCAAGTGGATTGTGGCCTCCATTAGGGCAAGAGGTATGTGTACCCTATACCTCTCTGTCTCCGCTTACCTCAAAGTGCCTTGAACACAATGCTAGGGACTGAGTCAACACACCCAGGGAGCTGTGAAATACCCCAGCCCTCCTTAAAATGCTAGGGAAGAGGAGGTAAATTTTAGCTCTGCTAACACTGAGTGTAAGTACAACCAAGACCAGAGCTTTCACCGGGTGTTTATAACGGACACCTTGAAAAAGTATTCTATTAGGAAAGTGGGTGATAAAATAACAGAGGCTTTCAGAATAATGAACATACATTTTTCCCTCATCGTGCTTTAATGGTTAAAGATTCTAGTTTAAAAACAAAACACTAACATATGGTTTGCACCTTACTGCTCTTTACAGTTGGATACAGCACTCCTGCGAGAATAAAAAAGGACGGTACTCTCATAAAAGTGGAATTTGTAGGGTGAAACTTTTCTCCTGAGAAAATGTATTTAATTCAACATTAGCAGTCCACCTGTCATGACCACTTTTGAGCACTGATATTTTTAAAAGCTATTTTAGACTTGAGGTTGTTGGTATTGTTCCATGGAGAAACATTAAATATATATCAATTTATAGCATATTTCTCTACCTCCGTACGGAAGCAGGATCTTAATCGCAATGACTGTTTCTGATCTTTTAAGACCACAGGCACATAAATGGCAATCCAGTGATGTCTTGGCGATAATTTGTCCAGCAACTCAGTATTTTATGTCACTTCTAATGGAAAGGAAATTTTGTACATATTTGCATAAATATATATACATACACATAAATATGTATATGCATGTGTTTATGTATATGTATGTGCATTACACTCGTGTATATGTGTACTGTATTGTTACACTCAGATACAGTCTTGTCTCTGAAATATACTCTTTCTTTTACCTGCTTCTATCTTTGAATAATAAAGTCTGTCATGGAATCTTATCAAGCTTCCCTCACTGCACTACCAATTTCTCAGTAGCCAATTCTGAGTTTGCGTTCCCTCGCAGGCATTTTATCTGCCCTGCACTGAGAGGTATGATTAATCACATCCCGTTGCTAGGATACCTGAGAATGTTCATTTATGTCCGAGGTTGCTTTGGCAAAATGCGCTATGAAGAAGGCATAGAATCATGACAAGGAAAATTACTGTGCACATGCTACTTTTTTAAAAAAAAGGTGGTGGGGTGGGGGGAGAAGGGGAGAAACATAGCCACCAGATAATATAAGGCTCACTCCCAGGAATTTTTTCATATCATTTTTGTTTCACCTATATTTTAATGGAAAACACTGGGAATATTTCTGGATAATGAGAATCTGTAGTACTCCTATACTTTTGAGTTAAAGGGAAAAGTAGAAGGCGGTAGGGTTTTAATTCTGTTTACCTTATAGGGTCTAAGAGATGAAGGGGCTTTACGATTTGCTGGCTTCAAATGCCCTGATTACAGACAAGGTTAACAAGCTCACAGTGGTGGCTGATTGGCAGAGCCAATTCCAAACCCAGGCCATCGCCACCATGTTTAGCTATTTTAATGTGCGACTTAAAAACAAAGTAGTCCCCAGAATGTGCTCTTGGGTAAGAAGAACAGAAATGCCTTTATCAATATCTTAAAAATTTGCTGCTGATTTGGGCAGAATATACCAAAGATTCTTGCTTACCGATTGTAATGAGAGAGAAATGAATATATAAAGTCCACCTAAATGCAAAGTGTTCTTAGTCAACCTCTTTCCATGGAAAACAGCATGATCTAGTGAAAGAAATGAGGACTTTGGAGTTAGATGGACTGACTTCCCATCTTAGCCACGGGTACCTACGAGCTATGAGACTTTGGGATGAAGCACAGAGATCTCAGTACAGACTTCTTTTTGTTTTTCCTCCTCCTCCCCACCCCCCAATCTGGCCCACCCTCTTCTCCTTCTGTTCCTTCTCTCTCTCTCTCTCTCTCTCTCTCTCTCTCTCTTTCTGTGTGTGTGTGTACACAAGACATAGACATATACATGATCTCTCTCCATCTCTCTGTGATATTACAATTGAAAACAGGAACAACTGGAGTTTTACTTTGATTATCATTTCTAAGTGATACTACCAGAGTGCTATTATTATAATCATGCTCATAATAGAAGCTAATGTTTATTAAGCAATGTTTATGTGTTTGTCATTGTTATTATATGGATTAACTCATTTTACTCTCACAGTATGATGAGGCTTTACAAATATGCCCATTTTTGGGTAAGAAAAGAATAAAAATTGGCTAAGCAACTTTGGCAAATCATTTACTAAGTAATAAATAATGAGAGGACAAAAAATAGCTGGGTTAGAGGGTAGGGAGGAGTAAAAATTGGGATATTCGTAAGTCATATATAACTAGTCCCTAGCTTTTGAGGGTTGCCTGAATAAATTATTTTGCTAAAAACAATTCAGCATATTTTTTTTTACTCACTGTTTATTTTTTATCAAATGATTTGTTAGAATGACTCAATGGTTTATTCTAACTGCTAAGTACCTAATCACAATGTTTTGGGAGTACAATGCCAAAAAGACTTTCAGACTTTGTGTTTTCTTAGTAGTTTACCATTTATTTAGTAACATACTATGAGTTGGGCACTCTAATGACACCTAAATGTTATTTAATTAGATCTCTGCAATACTTCCATGGAATAGATAGATGGTAATTACTTCCACTTGCCAGTAGCGAAAGTAGGCTTGGAAAAATTTTTTTTTTCTGTAATAGTCACAAGATTCTGGTGAGTGAATAGCAGGGGTGGCATATGAGCACAGAAACTTTTACCTTTTCTGAGCTCCCTGGCTGTGGTGATGAGGGCGGTTCCGTGGCATGGTGAAGAGCTCGGGTCTGGAGCTCTTGCCACTTAAATCAATGTGGGATAGTGGGCACATTATTTAGCCTCTCTAAACCACACTGTATTCATCTGGAAGCGAGGGTGAGAAGAGTTCCCCCTGACAGGGTCATTGTGAAGGTCACATAAAATGATGTGTTTAATAATAATCCTAAATATTTGGAGCATATGATGCTGTCACATGTACAATGTTCTCACCTCAGTGCTGAGAACAAAGCAACATAGAGTACTCCTACGTACTCCTCTTTCTAAACATACCAAGTCAGGTGGTCCCTAGTGACATATGATAATACTTCATATACTCAAACTCAATGGCTACATTTATACAAATATCATGAAGTCCAGGCTTTGAGAGTTTCTTGTCAGGTTTAAGCTTAACATCTCTCTCTCTTGCTTTTCCTTAGAATTTTTTAGAAGGAAGTGGCTTTCCTTTTAGACAATTCCTTTCTTTTCTCCTTCATGTCCTCTTTCCAAATACAACTTGGTTTGATGAAACACAATTTAGATTGAAAACCTCTCTCCAGGGGCGCCTGGGTGGCTCAGTTGGTTAAGCGACTGCCTTCGGCTCAGGTCATGATCCTGGAGACCCGGGATCGAGCCCCACATCGGGCTCCCTGCTCAGCGGGAGGCCTGCTTCTCCCTCTCTCACTCCCCCTGCTTGTGTTCCCTCTCTGGCTGTGTTTCTCTCTGTCAAATAAATAAATAAAATCTTAAAAAAAAAAAAAAAAAAAAAAAGAAAACCTCTCTCCAATTATGAGTGAAGCTGATATGATCTTAGAATCCAAGGTTTGTGGTTTGAATCCTTGCCTGCATTTTGTAGTGAGCAGTAGCTATGGAGTTGTCCACAGTCTGATACGTCCTAAATAGAAAGGGAGAGCTTTTCTAGAAATCGTAAGATCTCATTGCCAGCACTTACTCCTTGCAACAAATGATGTTGAATAAGTAATTCGACTCTTCCAAGATCCAATGGTCTTTTTAGTAATACAGTACAGCAGATAGTATGCTCCAGAAGAAATCACATAAACAGGATGTGAGCAGCTTGTAAGTCCTGCAGAGCAGAAACACAGAAGCGTAACTGGGCCAATTTAAAGACCAACTGGAAATGGATCCTTCAGCTTCAGCCACCTCAGCAGATGCCATGTGGATTAGAGACTGATTGCCTGGCTGAACCCTATTCACATTCCTACCTCATAAAGTGGTCAACAGAAGACTACAGAAGTTGCATAGTTTCTGTTTGGTCAACAGTATGAAAAGGCTGCAGCGTTTATTTGCTCATTCATGCCCGAATTTATGCTGATGTTGAAATGGGCCTTGCGTCAGGGAACAGTGGTGAGCTTCTGTATGGTTTTGGATCCTCACCCCCTCCTGCAGGTTCAGATAAACTTCATTTGCTCTCCTGTCTGCTTCTCTTTGGTCAGTTGATATGCTGCGAGGATGCTTCTGCAGAGAGAGCTGTTAGGAGCACAGTGCATGCTGTGAACTCCAGACAGTGTGCACCAAGCTACAGAGACCAGCCCTTCAGAAACATATCGCTAAAGCTAGGGCTAGGCCTCCAAGGTCGACCATCTGCCTCGGCAGAGCTGACACTCCATCTGCACTCCCCAGCCCTGGAGTCTGCCATCCGTCCTCGCAAGGAGAAAGCCTACGAGGAACCGAATGCTCAAAGATTTTTCCTGGCCGGACCCCTCTGCAAAGAGATGGTAAAACCAGTATGAGAAACAGCAGTTTTATGTTGTCTCGGAAAGTCTCAAGCACAGAATTTCTTCCCACTTAGATCCACCTGACAAGCACATAATTAATGTGACAAGCAAATGCTCCTTTCAGATCCCCCACATTGGCCTGGGTGAATTAAATCTTAGAGAAAACCTTTTGATATTCAGAACCTCGTTCTGGGGGAGTCTTTCGTGGCAGAGAAGTTTTTTGGAAGACCTTTCGATGTTGAAGTCAGATCGAGGTAAAAAAATGCCCTGTGACTTCCAGATCTTAAATCTCTCTGCAAAATGGGAATGCTAGTTTTACTAACATACGCTTTAGCTACTGATGAAAGCAGGGATGTACGTGTTTATATTCTCCATTGTGCAAGAGCTTGTTTCTAGTGAGTTCAGTGTGAATAATTATTTTCAAATGACATAATATTCTAGATATCCCTTGAATGTTCATTATGCAAAAGAAACAGGAATGAATGATTTTTTTAAATAATCTTTTCATAATATGTTTATTCAATCCTGTGTTAGAAAAAAAAAAAGACCATATGTTAAGAGGTGGAGTTGATTTCCCTTCCTGCTGAATCTGCCTAGGCCTTAGTAACTTGCATAACAAACTCAATATGCTAGAAATGCCAGTTTTTATGCATTGGGACCATCTGGACCTTGAAAATCAGGTAGCTTCTGTTTCCTGGGTCTTTGACTGCTTGCTCCAGGAGAGGCTGGCCACAATGTTAGAATTCAGACCACCCTGAGACCACCATGCTGTGAGGAAGCTCAAGCTAGCCACACACGGAGGCCACCCGGAAAGAGACCTGCCTGAATTATACAAGACCAGCAATTAGCTACTCTTGCCATCCCAACCCAGGTGCCAGATGTGTGGGAATGAAGACACTACCATCTGGAAGTGGATCCTTCAGCTTCAGCCACCTCAGCAGATGTGGATTAGGGGCCAATTGCCTGGCTGAACCGTATCCACATTCCTACCCCATAAAACCACCAGCAAATTAAATGTCTGTTTTAGATCATTAAGTTTTGGCAAACATCCATATGCAGCAATAAAGAGTAGAAACAACTACATTTTCTGTTTTTGTTGTGAGAATATTGACTGATATATCCATCAATATAGACCAATATATATTACTACAGCTCACCCCACACAGAATGCATAGCTCTCTTAGATTCTTTCTTTCCTGAGCTGCTTTGATCAGCTATTCCTATAGATACGTTCTATCATCCAGCATTTTAGTAGGTAAACTTATTCCATTTTATGAAAAAGAATAATATCTGTTATTATCAGGAGTGTGGTTAAAGCACAATCTATGTAGATTAAAACATATTTTGGATTTCTAAGAGTGTTTCAGTATCAACCTATATCCAGGTAACCGGTCAAAAGGAACGGAAGCAGAGTTTTGCCAGTGAATGAGCATCTTAAGACTTATAATCCATTAGTGGGGGGGGGGGGGCGGTGTAGCTCCTTCCTGGGCTATGAGGTTTGGGGTTTCTCCCCTGGTCCAGCCAGGGGAAAAAAGGTGGGGTCGAGAAGGATGATGAGTGTCGGTGGCCAAAAACACACCCGAGCCGGGAGGTCTGTGGAAGCAGGATCTCGTTTATTAAGACGGTGCCACAGAATATATTGGGCGAGCGGGGAGGCAGGAAAAGGGAGGGGGAGAGGATAAGGCCCAATCACTGTAAAGGTCACCAGTCCATGCAGTGCACATGAGGACGGAAGTCTCATAGAAATATGCAGCGGCCAGGAGCGGATCTCGTCTGCGGAAGTCAGATAGACCAATCCCCGGCTGCCACTTTGGGCGGTACCACGGATAGGGAAGTGATTGCCATGAGGAAGGTTTTGTCACTATAGGGTGTGTCCCCTATAGGGGGGTGCCCATTTGAAACAACAACATGTAAATCTTTGCCCAGGCTTCAAAAAGCTCACCGCTCATGGTTAGGATGATAAAGAAGCCCGCTGAACTAAAATGAGAAAAAGATTCAATAGCAATTTCTGCTGAATAATTAAAAACTACCTTATTTTCCCCAGCTAGATTTACTTTTAAAAGATAAATTAGTAGAATCTATATTGAATTAAGAGTGTTGATACTATTTCGGGTTGATTTTCTGTATGAAAGTAACAAGGGGAAACATTTCATTACAGAAGGTAATGATATGAGTCCAATCAGAATCTATGCTTGTGAAGTCAGAGTTTGTTCACTTTAAACGGCAATCTATTTGGCTAACAGACATACAATCCTGCCCAGCTTTTCATCTGGAGGAAATAACCACATTTCATCGCTCTCTCTCCCATGTTCTTAATCATCGCCTCATTAGCTCATGGAGAAAGCTGATGGAGGCCAGAGGTGAGCTGGATTTTACTCTTTGAGATGTCAACATGGTTTTCATTTTGACTAGCCCTAAGTTTTTCTTTTTTTTTTTTTTAATCTTTAAAAAAGCCCCATCATACTCATTTTTTCCTTCACACTGACCAGCATCAAAGGCCTGGGCCTTAGAATTCAAGGAAGCTCTTATTTCATGGGCTGAAGGAAGAAAATAAGGAAAGCATGCTCAGATCAGTGGATATTGATTTACTGCTTTTAGGCATTGCAGTGTTCTTTGTAATCTTGTAAAACTATCCTCTGAAAACCCGGTCGACTCCCTGAGTTTACTAGAAAAGTTGTTAATTATCTAGTACATTTTACGTGTAGGAGAAGAGGCTCAGCGACATTCGGATACTTGGGATAAAGTAAAAAGCAAATGTTGCTGAGGGCCTATTACCCGATAGGTGGAAAAGGAGGCATTACACATCTGCATGGTGACTGCAAAGAGTCAACGAGAAATTCACAGTCAAGGGCAGCGCTGTAGGGGAGTCTGTAGACTGGCTCAGTGGATGAGGCCTCCAGTGGGGCCTGGAAGGGGCCCTTCATCTCACAACAGACAGAGTAGGAGATACTCAGGAGAGAAGAGAAATAAAGGTCTGAACACCTGAGGCAATATGCAGTTTTCTGGCAAAATCTTTTACTGGTGTTCAGTGTGAGATGCTGATTTCAGAAAAAGCACACCGCACACTGACACAGTGCAGGGAGGAGCTCCTTGTGATGCAGCTCCCCCCCAAAGACAAGAAGCAGAGCACCACAGCGGGGGGCAGAGGTGGAGGGTTGGGCTGGGGGGAGCACCATTGTCAGCCACTGGAAGCTTACTTAGATACTTAGATTGGCACCAGCCTGAGTCTGGCATTCCGGGGGAGAGGGAGTAAGTGTCTAGCTTTATTCACTGTGGCAGACACAGCTGAGTGCCTACCCTGCAGCATTTCTCCTCTCATTCCATGCTGGTACTCAACGCTCCTCTCACAAAACACCGATGAAATATGACGGATGTAAACCAATCACTGTGGTCCCGTTCCTTTGCTTTGGGGAGTTGTTTGGCATTTCTGGCCAATGACATGAATTCTATGGGAGAACTTCATCTAAAGGTTTTCCTTGCCAATAAAAAGAGACAGATAGGGGGAAAAACCATTTCCTTTTCTTTCAGTGGATGTAGTCACAGCTGGGGATGATGTGTAGGAACTTGGGGATGAAGCCAAGATACTGCGAGGATGACGGAAGGACACACACCTCAGGAGAATGACTCCGAGGCCCCAAGCTACCATGGACCCACCCACCTCAGGATTTCTTGTTATGGTTTATTTAACCCTCCCCTCCCAACCTCTTTTTAAAACCTAGACCTTTTAGTCACTTGCAGCTGAAAGCATCCTATATTTCACACAGTCCAACTGCAAAATAATATTATTCTATGCCAAATAAACTGGGGATGCTAAATAATTACTTAGCTCAATGTGCTATGCCAAATAAACTAAAAATTAAACCTGAAAGAAAGAGCATTGCCTTTAAGACGGTCCCAGGAACCGAACCAGGGGCTGCATTTAGAAGGTCTCCCTTTGTCATCTTCCAGACACATCGCCTCCACCTCGGGTGAGGAGCGCCAAGGTATTCGCCCCTTTCTTACCTAGACGATGTGCTGAGTCATTGGGATGCCAGTCAGCTCTGAGGCCAGGCAGAGTCAGTATGGGCCTTCTTCCCAGATCAGATCTCCAGAGGGGGGTGCACCAGAACATCGGTGGGGGGCATTATAGGGTGAGCAAAGGATGCCTGGGGCTTGGAGGTGCGTTCAGACGGGACGCAGTGCATGCACAGGAAGTTCCTCACAGTGCAGGACGGGATGTGATGGAGGGAGAAAGAAAAGGTGGCCTACACTGGTTCTCTTGCCCCAAGCCCAGCAGTTACAGGGCAGGTCCATCATGACACACACACCAAAGCCTGTCGCTCTAAGGATGCCAGAAACGATGGGCATGCATATATTCCTTCACAGGATTCTCACACTTGTACAAGGAAAGGAAGGCAGAGGTATTTTATCCATAGCTTATAAATGAGAAAACAACAGAGGCTCAGAAAGGGGACCCCACCAAGATAACCCAGGAAATGTTAGATCCTGGACTTGAACCCAGAACTTTCAAGTATCTCCTCATTTACCACATGTACTCCTTCAGATTTTCTGTAATGGCAGCTTATTTTCTGTATGAAATTGAGAGACAGAGATTGATTTAAGTTTTCCTTTTTTATGTGTGCAGTCTCCAGTTTCCTACCTCAAAAACACTTAGCAATGCTTACCATAAAGAGGTGAAGTATAAATAAAATTCAGATTTCTTTATAAGTGAGTCATTGTTAAACTTATTTGTATGATAAAAAAATTGAAAAACTCTTAATAAAATACTGTACTGGCATAAAGTAAATAAAATGGGTCAGGGTTAGCCTTTCTTCCTCTCATGGTATTATAGGATATATATGATCCACTGTCATTTATAAAAACTGTTCTCTGAAGTCTTTCAGAAGTGGGTCAGTCTTATTCTTTTTCCTTTGTTGTGCAAAATACAAGTTTTAATTTTTTTACATAAAATTATCTGAACTGGCTGTGTAGATAGCCCCAATCTGTCATTTTGATTTTAAATTCCCCAATTTACTATTTGTTACAGATTTTTCAAAAAAAGTTATGAAGTGATTTGCACACGCACACGCACACACACACACGCACACATATTTTAATTTCAGTTTTGTCCTCCAATTGAACCAACTGTACTTAAGATGAGTGAAGGCGGTAGAGGGGAGGCCAGGAAGGTTACAGACCTTTACAGCATTGTCTTCCATTTTTTCTGGGGTAGCTCTGGAAGGAGGCAATGTGAATCTCACATGTGTATGACCCATTTATATAGCCAGGAACACCTATGAGATTTCTCGCATAACCTGAAAATCTAAGGGATACTCTTTGCTTGGTATATATGCATACACACATTTTTTAACTGTTGTGACATTGCCAAATATTTTGGGGAAAAAAAAATCAAGACTGAGTGTTAATAGGCAGGTTGAACTTACTTCTAGAGAAGATGGTAGGAAATCCTGGAAAAGTGAGCATGGATACACACAGAAAAGAATCATTTCACAGGGTGAGGAATAATGTTCCAAAATCCAGATCACAAGTTGGAGTAGCTAGGCCTTACAGTAAAAAAAAAAAAAATGTAGGTTATTAGCTCTGTCATCATTTTCACTGAGTCAACATGATGGAGCTCCGGGTTGCTGTCTCTGACTTCCAATAGAACCCATCCAGACACCAACATGATGAACACAGGTCCATAGCACTCTGTTGCCTACTATTCAGAGCAGTGACTTTTTCTTTTTCTTTTTCTTTTCTTTATTTTATTTTATTTTATTTATTTTATTTTAATTTTTGTAATGGAAAGTACTATTTGGGCTTTAAACATAACAGCAAGGTTATCTCCAACTCAAGAAAGTTCAAAAACTAGATTTTGTTTTGGGTGTCCAAATGATGCCCCCATGGGGTGAAATGTGGTTGGTGCATATTTTTAGTTTTTGCCATTTGAGAAATATTTGACAGAATTGCATGTGACGCTGTAAACATTTGCAAGGAGTGCAGAATGTAGAGGTCTCTTCTGTTAAGCTGATCATGCCTCTGGTGATGATGGGCACCTCGTTCTCGGGCTAGTCCCCAGAGACTTCCACTTAATCCTGTATTCAATAGGACACAGCTTGGGGTGAGGTTGGCACTCATTGGTACATGCTTCACTCTACAATGCACACACAATTTGAAATAGATTGCCAGTAGCTCAGGGCAGGAGAGGCCAGACCTACTGGGCTATTTATCATCTCAAACATTTCAAGCACTGCATACCAGCTCCCTAGCAGGGCACTGGGAATATGCATCCCCCGACAAGACGCTTCGTTTGGTACATACAAATAGGGGCTCTAAAGTATAAACTTGGAGGGAGAGAAAGAAGAGTCACCAGCTGGAACTTTTCTTCCTGTTTTGAAGTGACAGAAAACTTCAATAAATATCTTAATATTTCATCTTGAAAGCTATATAATTCCATGTAATGGGATCAAAACACGTACATATTAAGAAGTTTGCGTCTTAAGAACACTTCACCACCAGGATGACTTAGGTCTGTTTTCCAAGGAAAGTAAGGAAGTTTGGGTGTTTTGTTGTTTTTAATTCTAAAAAACCAAGGATTTTAGATTTTATGTTGGTCATTTTGCTATCTTTCATAACCACCATGTGAAAATAAATGTGTATTAAAAGCACTAATGTAATGAGAAAGAAAATTTGCTATTAAAAACAAAACAAATTGTATCAACTTTTTTGCCTTCTAAGGAAGTGGCAGAATGCCATCTCTAGGGTAAGTGGTTCTTCAGGAAAATTCCCTGATGGCTACGAAAGTAAGACTCCTGGGAGAGCTTGCAGGAATGTGGAATGCAGGAATGTGGAATAAAGGAAAGGTGTTTTTTTTTGGCATAATGAAATAAGAGGAAATATGGAGGGTTTTTTTTGTTTGTTTGTTTGTTTTGAGAGATTAAATGATCCTGAAAAAAATTAAAGGGAAAAAAGGACTAAAAAGGGAGGGAGGGGCCCAGTGAATACATGACTATGTGATCAGTTGGAACCTAAACAAAGATACAACCAATAAGAAAGCTCATTTTAAGAAATGGCCAACAAATGTTTGCAACCACAATGACTACCTTCAATATTAAACTGTTTCCATTCTGTGCTGAGCAGAATCCCATTCTACTAACCACCCCCATACCAACAAAAACTGGTGACGCCCAATAATGTATGAGGCTCGTGTATGAACCATATTTGAACTGATAAAAGCTGAAGAGTGTTTTGTTCTGGGAGATAAAACATGGAGTAGGATTAAGAATTTGGCATAAATAAGAGATAAAATAGATACTGAGACCAGAAGAAATTGCATGCCCCCTAGGGGATTGGGTAGAGAATATTGGACTTTATGTTGGATGAGGGAAGAGTTTGTTTATCTGCGTATTAAAATAAGGGGTGACTCAAGAAGCTTTGGTTCTGGGCAGAAAAGTCAACAGAAAAAAGCCCTCTATAAGACCGCCATTTGTCATCTGCACGTTTTGAAAATTAATTGTTAGGGCTTTACATGGCCAAGTAAAGGGAGGATCTGCATTGAGATCCTCATTGTTTCCCTTTACAATGACAGGATCTGGGCCAATTACTTTCTCTTTTGTATTTCCATCTCTTCATGTTCAAGATGGAAGCAACAAGAAACTATGAGAGTTATTATAGAAATAAAAAGAAATGTTGAGTATTATATATTCTGAATAGATCCTGACTCTTGGCTCACTACTTTTAAGCCACAGTAAAATAAAAATCAATATGATTCTTTAAACCTGATTCTTTAAACCCATTCTCCTCATATGCCTAAATTATTCACGTATCTCCTACATTAATTATGAAGTGAAGTGCCTTAACTAGTGGGGATATCATATAATCTCATGGAAATCTCATTGTTTTTTTTCATCAATTATATCTCATTATATATTCCAAATTATTTGGATTCCTTACATATATTTATTTGGTTATTTTAAAAGATAATTAAAGTCATTTTTAAAAAGATTAACTAAGTAGGCCTCATTGAACTTTGTAAATATCATGACTTCCAGGAAATCTCCATGTTTGGTAAATATCTTCTAGTCTTACTAATGATTATTTCTAATAAAGCCTTACATTTCTATAGTGATTTCCGTTTCATGGGTATGATCTCAATTGGTCTTTATCCCTCTGATTTTTTTTTTTAATTAAGACAGAATTTTCTACGTTTAAGACCTTAAACTCAAGTAGAAAGACCGAATTTTCTAATTGCCTTCTTGAAAGTAAAGTGGTATCTTTTATCATTGTACTATCTTGATCAATATTTTCATAGTTAAGTCTAAGTTTAAAATTCATATACTCACCTATGGGAATGTGTGTAGTTGGTATTTGGCTGGTAATCTGTACTGGCACGTTACCAGAACAGACTTTTTTTTGAAATCCATTCAGTTCAATTTTGTTTAGAAGATTAAGCATCTCTTTGGAGAGCAAAAACCTAGATCAAAACTGACATTGCATTAAATTTACAGGGCAATGCTTTCTGGTTTTGTAGTTATGCTTTAATAATATTTTGTGGCAGTAACAACACACTGCTGCCTGACATTTTCCTCCTCTTTAGAAATTTAAGAAGAAAGAAAGTAGAAGGAAATAAAAAGCTTTCCTGCCACAGGTCAAAGGAATTCAACTACTAACACAATTTTGTCAATTTCAGCAGAGGGGGATAGTACCCACAATATTTCTTTTCCATTTATCTATTTTTAGGAAGAAGTGGGATTGTTTGAGTGTTTCTAGCATGACTCACTATCTTCATTTTTCTGTGGGCCCTAAATATCCCTTATAAAAGTAGAATTTAAAAAGGGGCCATTACCTTGAGTTTGGGGATGTTAAATCTAACATATTTAGATTGACAGATCATCTGATTACTCTGGGAATACCTACCTAGCTCTTAGTTTATTAAAGCCTCTTTACCCTTTCAACATTTTATTGCTATGGCATGGTCTGCGTACTGAAACTCAACATGGATTTTTTTTTTTATAATGTATGAGCAAATAAGCAGCAAGTTATAACTGTTGCATATTATATTACTTTGGGGATTCTTTTTAAACGATCCCGTTTTCTCTCTCACACACAGAAGACTCTCAAATGGCTCCTTCCCCAACTTTCACTGCCTACTTCCCTCTCCCAGCCTCAATCATGTCCCTACCGGGGGTAATAACAAAATGAGGGTAAAATCCTATGTGCAGGACAAATATTTTGTGGAAATTAATCGAGAGAAAATAAGAGGAATAGAGAGATACAGGGATAATTTCTTTATGAAATACACTTCAAATCACTTAATCCTTAAATGGTTCTTGACCAAAGGCTGACTATCTAAATGCCAAAGGGCTCCTTCTGAGCAGCTTCTTGGCAATAGTTACCATAGTTGATGAAATGGTTCAAGTTAGTAAGAGAACATATCTGACGCAGGTTGAAGTTGCTGGCCTGAGTGGCACTGTGCGACCTGTTGGAAAGGTACAGCCTCGACACTGTGTCCCACAGACAGGCCAGTCCCGCTGAGCCAGATGTTTAGCCTCACTTGGATCCAAACCCAGAATGATGAGATCCAAGGGGTCTCACGAACCTATCCCTTTTCCTAACAAGTGTAATGGGCTGTGTTGCTCCAGCCCAAGCCTTGGCAGAAGACTCTAGGCCACTTTAGGGATTTCAAGCAACTGATGGAATAAGTAGCTGGTAGTTGTTCCTAAGAAGAGCACTTACTACCCTTTCTCTGTGTGAGAGGTTCAACCGGACTCTGCCAAGAGCAGTTTTTTTTGCTTACTTTTCATGACTAAATCTGTTTTCTCCAGGATATCGAGCAGTCTATCACCCCTTATATTTCTCTGGGCTCACATTTATTATCTCATCGTTTCTTATCTTTTTCCAGTCTCTTTGTCTCCACAACTCTGAGGAAGGCACAGATAAAACTCATCCTTGATAAGTTGAAACTGAGTTGTACCTGGGACACAGTACCACTTGTCTCATCTCAGCTAGCATATCTGGTGACAAAGTTAAGACCAGAATGCAGATATTCATATTTTATCCTAACACTTTTGAATATGACGCCTAGCTATTTACCGTTCATTTCAAATGGGGGAAAGGTGATGAGACTAACATCCTTAAGTTCCGAAGCACGGAAGCAACTTTCTCCCAAGGGGTGTGTGATTCTGGAAACTGTATTTTATTTTGTCGGCTTAGCACGAAGGATCTTTTCTCCAATTCATTTCATTTTCTCTTGCATTATTTACCGCAAGTAACTGAATCCACGTGTCTACTAAGTATTCAGTAACCAATGGAGACTTTAATGGCTGGTATGTGTTTTTAAACAAAGACAAAACTATAAAAATGTTTTCAGGTTAATGACAGAGACCTACAACAAATTAGCATTTAAAAATTATTGGCGGGGGGGGGGTTAAAAGTGTTTGTGTGTTCTTTGTAGAGTCGAACAAAATGGTATCTACCAACATTATCCTTTCTGTGTCTGACAAATGATGACTTTCTTGGGGCGAGGATGATCACAAAAGAATCTCATCCTCTTCACCCTGTCCCTGACCACCCAAAGACATAGACACTGACCTAGAACTATCAGCCTGTCTCTGGTAATAGGGTTGGGTGGTTTGTGTCCTGATGTTGGTATTCTACTTGAATAAAACACAGATGGTATGTTTTGTTCCTAGCTTTGTATAAGCAACCATTATTACACTCTGTTCTCTAAAACACTGCAGAGGTTAGAAGACAACACATCAATATATATGACTTAATATATATGAAATCCCAATAAAAGATAAACAATATGAATATATAACAATCTAAAATTTATATACAAGAATGTGACTAATACATAATTTATATAATCATATAAATATATATGCTCCATAATATCTAATATGTATAAATCACTATTTATATACTAAGAGTGCAGCAAGCTATAAGATTTGACAGCTAGAACAATAGTCATTGAATACGAGTAATAAAAATAATTCTTTAAAGAAAATGTTTCCCCATCACAATTTTTTTCCTAATTTTTAAAAGCTAGGAAGTAGAGACTGCAGATCACTAACAAATAAAAATGAAGTGCCCCCAATTGGTACAGCAACTGCCTCCCTGACCACAATAGATTTCAGGTCTAATGAGAGGTGTTTGTTTTTTTTTTTTTTTCTCTGTACATTTCATTAGTTGCAAGGAGCTCCACTGACTGACTCATGTTTGTCACACTCAGTTTATAAACCTGTCCAACCAGATAGCAGACACACAAAATTTCCACTGGGTTAGGGCAGCAAAGTACTCAACACACACACACACACACACACACACACACACACACACACACACGAAAAGAAATCCTTATTTCCAGAAGGATATCAAAGAAGGAAGGATAAAACAAACTCTGGGCTGCCAACTAGTCTTATCTAAAGGTATCATTCATTCTCACTTGGCCTCTGATTCAATGTTGGGAAAATACATTCCGTCTGATTCCAAATGGTCTCAAGTTACAAATTTACTTCACTTATCCTTTTGTAGCTAAAATTCCCATGAACATAGATTACCGGACCGTGACAACATGTAAAATTAGCCAATGCTAGGAATGCTTTTTTGTTTATAACAAAACTTACAAATCTCACTTACTTATAGTGAAGTATCTCTTCCACATTCATACTCCCACAAGAACAAAACTCCCTGTGTCTCAGATTACAAATGGAAAACATTCTTCTCAATCTACAGAGAAAGAATGACTAAAATTAATTACCAAACACTTCAATATTGAAAGGTCTGCCATTTTGGGGGATTTCTTATGGTACCTACAGGATTGTCATGTGTGCCTGAATCCAGGGAGCAAATTATTAAATTCCAAAAGATCAAACAATCTTCGCACATGTGCAAATGCCATGCCCCTCTGAACCAGGTCCTGATAAAGATGTGAAGTCCATGGAGCTGAAACCTGAGGAGGCCCTGGAGGCTGCCATGCCATGGTAACATAATTTACCATGTCATTACCACTGTTACCATGTCCTCGGCTTCAAAGCATGTGGTGTCCAGGTGATAAATTATTAAATCTGACATTTCTTAACATTCATGAAGTACTTTGGTAAAAGGACTCTGCTCCCTTATCTGAATGTGCAATTTTAAGACAACAGGCTCTTTTTTGAAAGGATTAAATTTCTGAGAATGTAGTCAAGTGACAGTATTAGAAATCTGAGGCTCTTGGTGATGTGGGACAGTTCCAGAAGCAGTAGCAGTGTCTGTCTTACTTAATTTAATATAAAGGGACAACTAGTTTTTAATGGATGCATATGTGTGTGTGTGTGTGTGTGTGTGTGTGTGTGTGTGTATGTGTGTGTAATATTGGCTCATTCAGTAGACTCAGATTTTTTGTGGTCTCAAGTTTCCATTAAAAAGTATTTGCAAAAGGGGACCTCTCTGGGATGCTTAGAACACTTTGGTGCCTTACCAGAAAGTGAACCCTGGGACAGGCGCGGGTCAGTGTGGCCACTGAGAACCGAATGCCATCAAGTTCAGAACGAACTTGCACAGATTCCAAGTCTGTGGCCCTGTACCAACCCCTTGTTTAAAATCAGTTAGATTTTTGTTTGTATTGTACCAGAAGAAGCCCAGAATAGACTTCTTGCCTGCAGTCAACACCAGGGACTCTTACCTTCCCCTCACATAACCTTGGAGTCTTGAAAATCTAATTATATTGAAGATTTGAATCCTTTGTGTAAGCCTGGAGTCCTGAGTATCACTCTTCCATCCACAAGCAGGGCAGTAAGTGTCTGACAGAAAACTTAGTACAGGGGTTGTTCCATATTTTCTCCATACAATAGGAAAAAGACAAGAGCTACATGCCCAGTGAGGGGAAAGGAGGTGAACAGGGAGGATAACCAATCATTTAAGGACACATTTAGCTCTTCAGAGAGATCATCTGTCAAATGGATTCTCCTGGATTTAATACATAGCATAACTGCAAACATTGATCAGGGAATTCTCACTCTACTAGAAGAGACGGTCCATCTGTGTTTTATATCATGTTCTTATAAGGTGCATAAAATTCTGAATTTATAGCTTCACATGGTTCATTTAATCCACCAAACTAGGGTTTATTGACCGTGTATGGAAACTTTAAAACAATTCTTTTAATAGTTGGTGCTAGTGGTGCTTTTTCATTCTTCTTTGCCAACATTTAGAATCAATCATACTGATAGAAGGGAGTGAAGTAATTATAATTTTGATTAGAATGTACATGAAAAATTTCAAGGAAAATTCCAAG
Source organism: Spilogale gracilis (assembly GCA_004023965.1). Taxonomy (NCBI): domain Eukaryota; kingdom Metazoa; phylum Chordata; class Mammalia; order Carnivora; family Mephitidae; genus Spilogale; species Spilogale gracilis. The sequence goes on from PITA01004363.1 coordinate 72,071, forward strand.
GGGCTAAAATTCCAATTGGTGGACTTTTCAAAAATTCTCCTGGAATGCTTTAAATTGGTGGCTAAATCCATCCCCTGCCCCACCCCAAATGGTACAAATGTTTTGGTGAGAAGGAAATATGACCATCTAACTCTTCTACAGCACTCAGCACAGTGCCTAATAGGTCCTTGTTGAATGAGTCTTGAAAACAAAAATTCCATTTCGTAACAGATACACGTTGTGTGGGGGGAGGAAGCCTTGATGTAGATATTTTTATTGCCACAAAGTAATAGACTTCTTTGGGGGAAAGTGGGGAGTGATAGAGTTAGGCATGGCTTGAAGGGAAAGACAGTGAAAAAGAAGAAAAGAGAAAAGAATCAGGGACAGAATGTTGGCGAATATATTCAGAAGGAATCAATTGAAAGGATTCTTTAAAGAATCAAATCAACATCAGATGAAAGAGCAATTTTTTTCAGAGGTCTGTTTCTCTGACCAGGGGAGAACAAATGATTGCTTCCTTCTCTGATCTTACAGACGGCACAAAGTAGTCTATCTAGTTTATGTTACTGTTATTTGAGGATAGCATTTGTCTTCCCCAATGTCCTGGAGGGTATGCTTTCTTTTTTTTCCTTTTTTTTTTTTAAAGATTTTATTTATGTGTTTGTTTGCTTATGAGAGCAAGCATGTGCGCACATGTGCAAGCAGGGTCTGAAGGGGAGAGGTACACAGAGGGAGAGAAGAGAGAATCTCAAGCAGGCTCCCCGATGAGCATGGAGCCTGCCTGGGGCTTGATCTCAAGACCCTGAGATCATGACATGAGCTGAAACCAAGAGTCAGATGCCTAACCGATTGAGCCATCAGGCACCCCGGTATTTATTTGCTTAATATTACATCCAGTTTCCCCTAGGTTTGCTTAAGGTCATGGAATGAAAAAAAAATGTTAGCCACTTGCCAAAAGACACTGTGCACAAGCAGGGGCTAAAAGCACATTCTGTGTTAATTCTCTGTCTACATGAAAATCGTCGGCACGCTGCTGTACTGAAATTTCCTGCTACATGATACTTCTCAAAGGTTCAAATAAAGGACAAGCCTGCACTGAATTAACAATATAAACGGGATCTTTCTGTCCCCAGATGAGATTTAATCCCAAAGTCACCTGCCACATGTTTATTACTCAGTCTGACCCAGTGCTCCCCACCTCGGGTAACTGGTACTTAAGTTACGAGAAATGTAGCTCTAACAGAACTTTGACCAAGTCTACCTTAAAAGTAGAACCTCCCAAATATGTGAAATTCAAACACAGCTCATAAAACATGATTTCCAGTGAATCAAGACAAAGGACACCTGCATATTTGAAACTATTTAGGTAATGAAAATATACATTTTGGTAGGGTCACAAATGGATAGTTTAAAAATTCATTGAAATGTTCATATTTTATATTTAAACATGAAAGAAATGATAATTTATTAATTTCAATACGTTTTTCCTACTATCAGATAATTCTCAGATTTAGCACTGATTAACATAAAGGAAAATATTATAAGGAAAAACATATAGTGTGCCCACGTGTGTTTCTACCCTACCCAAGTAAACGCATGCTCCCTTACAGCCATACATCCATCTTTCCAAGCGTGTTCTACGACAGTGACCATCCAGTTAGTCCGTTAGTCTTTTTAGCCGATTCTCCCATCCTCGATGTGACACTTGCCCTGCCTCAATACTGTGAAAGACAATAAAACTGAAAAATAAAATAAAATTAATAGGTGAATTACACTGCTCAGGAACTGGGATTAATTTTTCAAGGCAAGCCAATTTCTAAGGAAAACTTTTGGGCAAAAATTTCAAAAGCTTTTCACAGCTGGTTCCCATTGTCATTTACTTGAAGTTCTGTCAATACACAAAGAAAAGACAACGCTGGGGCATCTTTCTGCCTCAGGGAGCAAGATGACAGTGTAAGAGGAACACACTTAGGCTTTGATACGTCCAGTTGAAAAGGCACTCGAGCTCTAGAAAATGCTCTCTAAATGCTTATTTTGTGTGTTGTGTGCAATTCGTTAGGCTTAAATCCCTGCAGGAACCAGGAGATTTTCACACATCTTTTAGAAAATAAATATTTTTCAGGATGAGACAATATCATGCTTCATTGGTAGGTGTGTTGGTTCTAATGTTATTAAATAATATGGTGTTGCTTAATTGCAACCCAAATGAAGCCACCATATAGAAATAGAGGACAAGCTGAACAAGATAGCTTGAGACAAAGTGTTAAATTTACTCTGACAAGCAAGTCTATATAGGTTTATATACTCATCAAGTCCCATTTAGCTCAGTATTAAGCTCTCTTACATAGAGAGAGGAAAAGAAGTAATACAATTTTTGTTCTATTTACCACTTATCCTCATTTTCAGAATTGTGAACAGTTTGTTATGCATGATTAAAATTTAGCATCAACTGTAACTGATTTTGTCATGAATTGTTTAAGGTGCTTCTGAGGAATATCCAAGTGCATGAAAACTTTTGTGGGGTGAACATTTATTTTCATCTCAAAGTTAATGTATATATGTTGACTCATGATTTGATTGCTTCTGAATATGTACTTTTGTAAGAAAATTTAAAAATGTTATTTTTCCCTACTTGTTGGTGAGGTCTATTTTTATAGACCTCATAGAGAAGAAGGCCAATTTGCCTACTGACTACAGAAA
>PITA01004363.1:74849-124840 GCA_004023965.1 Spilogale gracilis
GCCTCACCTCCTACCTCTGGCTGATCCAATCCATTTTGGACAGTTTGAAGTAATTTTTTTTTTTGACTGAAAATTTGGTGGATTGGCCCTTGTCAATTGGCTTGAGGAAAATGGTTTTTAGCAAATTGATCTGAAATCCCCTACAGCTGTTCCCTCCAGTCTAAGAATGACGGTATCCCTTATCAAGTTATGCTTCACATTTCATTAAGTATCATTGCACTGAATTCTAACAGTAATCAAAAGAGTTTTCTAACATGTAAGGAAACTGAGGATTAAAATGATTAAATAATTTTCCCAAGGTTTCAGCTACTAAGTAGCAGCCTAACAGAACCCCCCAGCCTAACAGACTCTAAAGCTGGTGTGCTTTATATTTAACTACACTACATTCTGAAACATTATGTTTTTAATGAAAGTGGAGATTACTTTAAAAAGAAATCCATAAAACAATTGCTGACTTATTTTCTGATGGTAAACTCTGAAGAAGCCTGAAATCGGAAAAAGAGCATATACAATCTCAAAGAGTCAAAGTCTTAACTAAACTCAGATGAGTAAGGTAAGGTTCTTTTTTTTTTAATTTTTTAAAATTTATTTGACAGAGAGAAACACAGCTAGAGAGGGAACACAAGCAGTGGAGTGAGAGAGGGAGAAGCAGGCTTCCCGCCGAGCAGGGAGCCCGATGTGGGGCTCAATGTGGGGCTCGATGTGGGGCTCGATCTCGGGTCTCCGGGATCATGACCTGAGCCGAAGGCAGTCGCTTAACCAACTGAGCCACCCAGGCACCCTGAGTAAGGTAAGATTCTAATGAGTTTCTACAAGACCTTTATGAAGTAGGAAAAGATGTTAGAACATGAGACCCAGATAGATATTCTTGCTTAATTAGAATGTGGGGTCTCTTAAATGAGTTGGTTTCTTAAACTCTCTAACAAATTTGAATGGAAGAGAAAGCAGATTCTTAAGAAATGACTCATGGACAGCAGAATGACTTTTATAGGTAGATACATGAAGCAGGAATTGAAGTGTGTGCTATACTGTCTTGAAAGTAAATCTATAAAGAGAGTGAGCATCCTACTGTATGGTTCTAATCACACAATAATAAAACTAAAGAACATTTTCTGGGATAGCTAAAAGTTAGCTTTCTTGGATTGGCCTCTGTTCTCTTCCCTAGAGGCTGTTCTAAAAATTTATGTTTATTGACATCAGAAATGTCAGCATGGAGCTGGTAGGAAAAGAAGAAAAAAATACCTCAAAAAGGTGTCAGGAAGCTTGTTTCTATCTTGTCGCATCTGCTGTCAGTTTCTGTCATTTTCAGTGCTCATCTGGACCCAACATTAGCCGAAACACTGGAAAAATCACATTTCTAATTGAGCCTCTCTGCCCTTCTGTTGACTCTTGTTGCCCTTTCGCGTGGTTTTCCAACAGCAGGCTGCAGCAAGTCATCTAGTCATTCATTCTTCATATTTACTGAATGTCTTCCATAAGGAAAGTGCATTAGGCATACTTCATTTCAATATTCTTGTAGATACTGCTTTGCAAATTTATAAGAATTTAAATGTGTAGAACCTTAACTCACAGGGACTCTATCTTCACCATGCCCGCCTTCCCCCTTAAGATCCCACCCTTAAGATCTCACTAAACTGTTAGGGACATTATTCTACAATGACTTTTGGATAAAAGTGGGACAGGGAATTTCTGAATGTGTACTACATATTCACAGGAAACAAGAGCTACTCTGAAGAAAAAGTCATGCACATTGTAAATTTCCTTATGATCCCCAAGTCTGACATGAATGCATAGAGAACAGTCTTTTAACTAAAAATAAGTTGAACAGAGTTCAGGCACGAGTGGAATGCCTGTATTTCAGTGGGCAGCAAATGTGAAACCATGACATGATAAGGAAATCAATATGGTGGCCTCATATATCTTTCCCACAGTTTTAGATATTAAATAATTTCAGATAAAATGAATGGTAAGAAGTCATGACATGCCATTCAGATCTCTGAATTACAAGGTTTTAACAGCAACCAATACACCCAAACCCTTGCTATAGTACAGGATTCATCCTAATTGATTTTAGCGTCTCCCATTGGTTGGTACAGAGGAGATTGCTGCTAACAACCTTTATCTGCAAAGTACACTGCTTGCTTTAATTCTCCCCTTTAAGAATAGTTTTCACACTTGTCAGGAGAACTATAGGAAAACTTGGTCCCCAGACACAGATAAACTCTTGTTCTACATGCCCTAATCTCTGGTGATTTATTAATGTAGAAACCTAAATCCCTGAAAAGCCAAATATAATTGATTTTCTTTGCTTTCAAGTAATTAGAAAACAGTAATCTAAATTATTTTTTAAATCCAAAATATATCAACATGTAAGATGTCACCCATCATACAAAGTTTGTGACTCAAAAACAATTTTTAGTTATAATATTTGGGAGGAAGCACTGAAATACAATTAAGTTGTTCAGAGAAATGGGGACTCTGTACTGAAAATTCAAGAGATTATCTTATTTTACATGAGTAATTATTTTTGAATACCAGAAAGTGAAGCTAAAATGTCCACAGAGGTAAAATATAAATTATCTTCCTGGCTTTAAACACCCTCTTCTTCAATAGCTGGGCCTCTGTCACAAGGAGGATCATCACTATAAATGACACCTCTTCTATCAGGATTCCCAAGGGTTCTCACTGTTGTGGCAAAGGCTTTGAATTACTTTTCTGAGAAACTATATATTCCAATGTATTATCGCAAAATTATACTAGGTATGGATATTTTTAGATGGAAGGTACAAAATACTCTTAGTCTTCATGTCAAATCAAAATAGTTCTGAATTTTCAAATATTTAGTAATCAGGTGTCATCGTATTTAGGAACCTTCTATATAGTTGGTCCTATATGACCAGAGTTGGTCATAATTATTAATTGATTAATTAGAATCCACTGGAAATCACAGGTGGCTTTGTGAGGGAAACTTCAGAAACTAGTGAAAGGTAGAGCTGTTGAGTTGTAACTGATCTTATGCCTTACCCACATGAACTGGAGAATTTTTCCAACAGCATAGCTGGTGCATCTGAGTCTGTACAGGAGACCATAGATCATGGTTGGAGCTTCCTGAAGTTTGGTCCCCAAGATAATGTTAGGAGGTATACAGAAGACTAAGTTTTACTTGAAGAGATATGAGATATTAACATTTTGCACTCATTTATGGATATCTTTGTTTAGGGTGAATCTAAGTAAGCATCTAAATCATGTTCGGAGAAAGTATTAGTAATTTACAGTACAGATCATACCTGGATATGGCAAAATTTATGCAAGTGTTGTGATGATTAAAGCTTGAGGAGCAAGGCCATAATTTCTCCCAATTTGGGGACTCACTGTACTTCTGTCCGGCAGCACAGATTATTGGAAACTGACTACTCTCAACCATAAAATGTATATGAGATGATACTGTCATTTTTCCTCCATTCTAAACAGTAGTTTGTTCTCTAAGTATGTGGCATTCCTTCTTTCTTTCTTTTTTTTTTTTTAAGATTTTATTTATTTGACAGAGAGAGAGATCACAAGTAGGCAGAGAGGCAGGCAGAGAGAGAGGAGAATGCAGGCTCCTTGCTGAGCAGAGTCTGATGCGGGCCTCCATCCCAGGACCCTGGGATCATGACCTGAGCTGAAGGCAGAGGCTTTAACCCACTGAGCTATCCAGGCGCCCTGTGGCATTCTTTCTTGACAAGGTATAGAATCTTGTTCAGTTAATAAAAACTTCTTGGACAATCATTTATGAGTGCATAAAGAGTTGCTGACTAATCTTGGACCCCTTACATGGGAGTATATAGATGCTTTTGGTGAGTGAAGCCAAGTGGCCTTTTGTATTACAGATTTCTTAACTAATCAACTCCTAATCATTAATAGATTTCAAGGCAATTAATTGGAACAACTAATCACATCACCAGAATTAATGTTTTTCTTGCTCTCACTATTTATAATTGCTGTTTATAAATATTAGTGTTATGAGTACAAAGAAGCCAGACGACCTGAATTCTTTGAATATTACTTGATTTCTAGGATTTACTGATACCTTACTAATGGACACTACCTGATGCAAGGGGATGAGAATTAAATCCATTTTAAGAAATTTGAGTGCATATTATGTGAAATGTTCATTAAACAATATAACATGATAATTAAATTTTTAAACAGACTTTGAATAACTATTAATATTTTCCAAACCTAATAACTAGTACCTCCCACTCTGCCACCCATCACAACCACTACACATTGCATACTTACTAGGAGCCAGGCAGTGCACTGGGTATCCAACAAAAAAGCTTCATTACATGTGATATAATTAAATCCCATGTCCTTCTGGGGTGGTCTTTTAGACTGTAGACGTTGATTGGAATATATGGAATATAGAGGCAGCGCACTGCTGTGTTTCTTCATGGCATCTGAGTAAGGGATTGTGTGTCCCGTGCAAAATTTCCTGTGTTCAGCTAACCTCATTGCCTGCTTGTCATGGGTAGAAATTTATGTCAGAAGTCATTCCTTTTGTTTTCTGTGTAGTAACAAATCAGCCTTAATGAAGACCCTTTCCTTAGGCCAATATTAAAATAAAATTTTGTTCAGGCAAGAGATCCTATTGGGAAGTATTAACAAATAAGAGCGGATTCTCGAAATATGCCATTAAGGTCGTCTCGGATACTATACTGGTTACTGACTCACGTGGCTCATCTCTACAAAATAAGCAGCATCTTTGGCAAAGCTGTTAATTTAGATTATTTAAACTTTAAAAAACGATGGATGATATTGTCGGGACATGCACTTCCCATAATCTTTCAAATCAAATTTTGTACACTAGGGTGAAGCAAGGGGCAGAATAACTATATTAGGACAAATAGTTATATTCCAGAGATTACCTAAAATATGACATCCTTCTTTTCTACGCTTTCTCTTTGTTTCCTTGAAGAAAAATGAAACTTGTCTAGCATTCGAATGTCAGGAAGAAGCATACCTATTCAGTGCCTGATAGCACATTAGGCCCTCAAGGGACAGTTGTTAAGTGAATAAAAGAAGCCAGTCACCTTCCATTGATCTGTGTGACTGAGGTTTAACTAACTACAGTTTTCAAGGTTCCCTCTCTCCTCTTTTCTTCCCTTCTTTCCTTGCTTTTTCTTTTTTCCTTTCTTTGCTAATAATATCTGAAACCATTTGATGCCTTAGTAAAACAAATGAATGTTTTAAAGAAAAAAAAACTTTATGACTGAAAATAAACACAGGTTTCCACTTCTCTTGAACCACCAACGGTTGTATCGTGAAGGCAAAATTGATAATTCTGAGTTTTTCAAAGTCCTTTTTCCTCTCCCTTTCCTGAAAACACTCACTCTACATGGAAGAAAAAGAAAGAAGATAGAAAGATCAGTTTCCTACCTTTGCTTTGTCTTAAGAAGAGTTCTGCCTTTGCCAGACCAATTTGAGAACTCTCTTTGATTTAGAATCTGGAGAAGAGACGGAGAGGCTCATAATAAAGAAGCAAAAGGAAGGCGATGGGCAGAAATGTTATGTATGTTGTCTTTCGGGAGAAAGCTGTGCAGGTGTGGTGTATGAGAAACTAAAGCAGCCACAAGGTAGAAGAAAAGAGAAGGGAAGATAAGGGAGTGAGGAAAGGAATTTTTTTATTATTATGTTCAGTTAGCCAAGACACAAGACACATTGTATCCTTTGCTTTTGATGTAGTGTTCAATGATTCATTAGTTGCGTAAAACCCCCAGTGCACATCACATGTGCCGTCCTTAATACCCATCACTTTTACCACATCTCCCCACTCCCCTCCCTTCTGTAACCCTCGGTTTGTTTCCAGGAGTCCAGAGTCTCTCATGATTTGTCCCCCTCTCTGATTTCTTTCCATTCAGTTTTCCCTCCCTTCCCCCGTGGTCTTCCGCACTATTCCTTAGGTTCCAATGCATTAGCACCTGTCACGTTTTTCAATTCAATACTGAAGTTCTATTTTAATTTCTTCGGGTACTCTTTTGAATATTATGTTATACAAAGCATGAATGGTGCATGCTGTTACAGAAACTCCTAGAAGCCTGATTATTAACACAAGAAATATTCTTTAGCCCTCTACCCTCACACAGGTAAGCATCTCTATCTCCAAATTTCAAGTGGTAGCCCAAATGGACAATTTAAAGTCAGAATGGGATTCTAAAGTACTAAAGATAAAACATTTTTCAAACATAGGCAAATCATAAAACATTAACAGATACACATTATCAAAAATATGTCTGCAAATTTTAGCATTCTCACTCACTTTGTAAATTTTATATTTTACTTTAGTAGAAGCAGGTTATTTTACTCATGAGACAACAATAAATATTGAACGTCTAGAGGAAAATTTCAGCTTTCATGGATAGAAATTCAAATAGATTTCTGAAAGATTAATCAATGCATTAACAGCCAGGAAACACAGTCACACATTATTCTTAATAATTGGTTGACATCATCACCCAAAGTATTGAAAGACTGAATTGTATATTTTTTCAACTGGTTTTGTTGGCCTCTGAGGAAACAGAGATAGCCCCACACTAAGGGTAAAATTAGCTGAGCCTAAACTTTGAACAGAATCATTAACGAAGGATCATTCTTCTTAGTCTCCCATCTTAATGATTAGATCCATTGGAAAACTAGCCCTCTCATTTTGTTAGTGGTTTTATTAGATTTGGATAAATTTGCCTACTAGCCTAACCAATTTGTTCCCATTTTGTTGTAACTGCTGTCTTAGCAACACTTTCTTATTCCCGAAGAATTTGCATATGACCTGAGGAAAATATGTTTATGACTTGTATAATAAAGCTGGCCTTCTAAATCTTGCATATATAATAATTTACTTTCAACTATGCTGAATGGCAGTTTATTTCATATTTATGGTTTAGTTTCTAGCTAATGGTAAAAAAATGTAGGGATAAAGCTTAAATTAATTATTTTCATAACACAACACATCTTTTTACCATGCAAGGTCTATGCCAAAAACTGCAATAATATAATATGAAAATTTTCATTTTAAATTTTGATAAATTCTACAATAGACAATTTATCAGCTATCTAAGGGAGTTGACAAATTTGTCTACCTATACAATACCCTATTTTCCTATAATGACCTTTTTTATTGACCTAGATCTTCCTTGTAATTGAAAAGGAAAATAATAAACCTTGGACTTTGTGAGTGCACTTTATGTATGTGGGTGAGTGGATGGGTGTGTATTTGAAGACTAATACTTTGTATTTTAGGCAGCTGGTGGCTGGTATGGCTTAAAGCTGGCACTCAGTGATAAAGAGGGTTTCTTTGGGTGGGAACGACCTTTCGGTGTCCAATGGGTAGAATACTACATGGTCTTGAAAGACAAGTTGTGGCAACACTTTAAATTGTATTAAATACTTGCCTATGGAGTTTGAAGCCTATAGGCAATGGAGAGTTACTGGAGTTTTAGCCAATGGTATGATGGGGATTTATTTTAAGAAGATGATCTTCACAGCAGTATCTTTCTTAGACTTATTTCTTAAATAAATCTGTTCACAGTTCTTTGGCTATGGTTTCCCATTTTCAGCTCATCATATAGCATTGTGCGTGGGTGCCATCTTGCCCCCTGGTTTTCACATATAAACAGCACAGAAGATTCACATTGAGAATTTTCTAAGGTCTCACTGTTGATGGGTCAATTTGTCAGTTAAACACTCTTTGAAATTATGCAAGAAGGGAACTGTAACAGATACTGTAAGTTTATAACTGATGTGCAGGTTTCAATAATGAGCTGAGATAAAAGGCTGAAATATTTTGGATTTATAGGATGTGTCCTAACCAAGCATCTGGTACAGCTCTGGAGTGTATATGCTCCTGAGCCCCCACTTCTCATAGAACTGTTGGAAATGGAAGATGGTTCCCTTGTCATCTGAGAGGAAACTCCACAGAGATAGTCAGGGATCTCCTGCTGTGAGTACAAACTCACCCTACGTTGGTAAAATATCTCCAGAGCTCTATTCTATTTTTTTCCTCCAAATGTGCTGTGTTTGGTGGATGGAAGTCTGGATAAAGGGCAAATGGAGGTACGAAGGAAGCCTACTGCACAGATTTCCTATTAATTGCTTTTCTGTTTATGTTGTAGTATGCTCAAACTTCATGTCCCTGTTCTTATTCAGGGGCCATCTTCCTGCTGGTCCCCTGCCTATTTCTCCAGGTTTTTCAGAAACTGAACGCTTCCATTACTCTGAGAAGTTCTCTCTGAAGTTTCCTGATGTCAACCACCTACGCATCTAGATACCTACCTATTACCTGTTCCCAGAGTCTCCGATTAACCTATTTTTCTGGTTTCCTGGAAAATCCACCAATTTTTCCTTGTTAGACCTGTCCAATTCTCCTGTACTCATGGTTCACCTGGCTGTTTAGAGCTGGGTCTACTTCTAAATACACGTCCCTGCTCCGATGGTGTCTTGACTGCCAAGACTCAAGAATTCCCTGGTTTCAGGTTTTATTTATCATCAGTTAACTCATAGTTCTTTATGACTTCTAATATGATGCAAATAGATACATTATAAAATAGGTGAATGAGCCTTTCCTAGTGTGGGTACTTAAATTATATGAGAATAACATTAAATGTTGTTAAATAACAAAATGATGAAATCACTTTGACAGAAGGTTTTCTATGATAAACACAGACAGTCCCCTTTAAGAGATTGAGGGTTTGGATGGCACATTTACATATTTGCAGATACTGGAAAACAGATGAGGAAAAGGAAAAACGAAAAGAAAAAAATGCATCTAAGGAGCAATATGCATTTTTTTTCTGTTCCAAAGAATACTTTTCTTTTTCAAAATAATATTATTTCACTATTTACTGAGTAATACCTGAGTAATTTGGGAGGAGTTGAAAGGAAAGCAAAGAATCATAGGAGGTGTTGAAAAAATTATGCCCTATCATCACGTCTTATCCCATCAAAGAGAAAAATCACTGTCAATTATAAACATGATGTAACATAAAGATATTATCATTAATGCACTTCATATTGGGGTACATAAATCTTTCTTTGTTTTCAATTCTGGTCTTTATCATGATAGAGCATAAAGGGCAGAGACTTTATTTTCCCTGGAAATTCTTGAACTAAAATTTTTAAAAATTTTTTCTCTGTTGCTTTTATATAATGATCACCCTACTTTTCTACCCACAGTCCTCACTAATAGGACAGTGATGTCATGCATTCATAGTCACACGAAAATATCATGGTAATTCTCAAAGCAGTGAGGGATAATGGAAGGACAAGGAGGTCAGAAGTCTTGCATTGTATTCAAAATTAGATGCCAGTAGTGTTTCTAGAAAACCCCACTACACAGCAAGATTTATGTAGCAAATAAACAGCATGCGAAAGCAGAGAACACCGCAATATCAAGATGCAGTGCCCACCCTTGGGATGGCCTCCGGCCACCTGGGAGCTGGATCTCATTAAGTAAGCCCTTAATCAAGGCCACTGCTACCTTTTTTTTCTCCTACAAACCCATGGGACACAGCCCGTTGGTTCCTGGAATTTGCTGCCCCCATTTTACCCTGTTAAGTGGCATTCGTTCATAGTCTGAAAGAGCTGGGTTATTTTCAATTGTGTTGAGAAGCTGCTCATTTTTGCCTCGGGTTTGGATAGCGAAATGCCGAGTGATATACCTGCCATCCTGAACCTAGATAGGGATGGGCACGGGACCAGAACCAAAGATTACGCTAACCCTTTGACGAATCCAGCTGGGATCTGGGATGTGGCTAATCCCAGATTAGAGCCCCAGCATAGCAGTGACTGCCCATTTATTCCAAGGCAGCACGTGGCCATGAGTGCACCCGGGCTCCTCCGGTGCCATACCCCAGTTGGGGCTGACGCCAGCTGCCTCACTTCCATCACTTCCTATCTGAATCCGTTCATCATCGCCCCTTCATTTGTCTGACAGTGGCTCCTGGTGAATTTCAAAACTGATTCTGACAACTTTTGTTTTTAACCTCAAGGTTGTGTCCTGGTTACCTAGGTGAGCTTGACAATTTGATGTTTCTCTTCATAATCAGGTATGGCTCAGGACAGTCGGCCTCTCAGTCCTTGGCACCTCTGACAGAAGTTCGGCGTTAATGTCTTATCCATTAGCGGGAGGGGAAGCTCCCGGCAGAGGGGAGAGATGCGGAAGTCTCATTTTCTTTATTTAGGGATAAGCAGAGGCGAGTAATTTATTACCAGGTTGGTTTGGGAAGACAGATGGACGAAGACAGAGCTTTTGCCTCAGGATTTGAACACATTAAAATAAATCCTACTGCAAAAGTGTAAATGTTCAACGTAGAGTTCCTCACTGGAGTTTTGTAGCTGAGTTTTTTGCTTTGGATTGTTTCATTTATGCCACCTAAAAAAAAAGGTTTTGTTTTTGTAATTTGCTACTGGCCTTCCACTCATTGCTTTCTCTACTTGGTTAAATGTGGGGGTTCTACTGTTTCCTGTTGCTTGACACTGTGGGTCTGACATTTCCTCCTTTGTATGTGATGGGTTCGTTTTTCTAGCTACAGTCTTCCCATTCCCTTATAGGTTTCAGGTTCTCTGACATTTCTGTGTTAATTGGGGCACTTTGCACTGTAACAAACAGCAATTTCCAACTCAAACTGGCCCAAACAATAAAAATATTTATTTTTCTCACATAATTAGAAGCTCAGGCCCTAGGAAAGGTATAGTGGAACCACTTGTCATCACAGGCCCAGACTTCTTCCAGTTTCCTGCTCTGGCCAGCCTTCGAGCCATGATGAGGCACGTACCTTCATGGTCACAGATGGTCGCAAGATGGCCACTGCTGTTTTTAGACTGCACAACCAGAACATTTGTCCCAGATGAAAAAAGGTGGGGAGCAGGGAAGGGGTACTGTTCATTCCCAAATTAGGTACGTCATGTCTTTCAGCAGGTATCCCTTCATGGTGTGGGGCCTAAATTTAGATCATATGCTCATTCCACCACCCAGGAACAACTAGGGCAATGGTTACCTTAGACCAGTGGTTCTCCAAGTACAGTTATGGGCGGGAGGCATCAACATCACCTGCGGGATTTGTTTGAGATGCCAATTCTCAGGCCACATCTAAGACCTGTGAAATCTGAAACTTGGGTTGGGACACCTGTCTATGCTTTAACAAGCTCTTCAGTGATTCTGGTTCAAGTTCAAGTTTGATTTCCAGTAATCATCTGGGGTAGAATGGATCTAGGGGTCTACTAATAAGACCGCTTCCATATCTCTTGTAGGACAAGTAAATTGCTAAGTCTTTCTTTAAATAATAGTTTGTTGTCAAATTTTCACATTTCTTTTATTAAATATATCTCTACTTAGGTATCTTATCCTTTTTAGTACTACTATATATGTGGTTCTTTTTAAAATATATATATATTTTTTATTTATTTATTGGAGAGAGAGAGAGAGAGAGAGAGAGAGAGAGAGAGAGAACCAGCAGTGAAGAGGTTCAGGGAGAAGCAGACTCCCTGATGAGTGGGGATCTGATGCAGGGCTCTATCCCAGGACCCTGGGATCATGACCTGAGCTGAAGGCTGATGCTTAACCAATTGAGCCACCCAGGTGCCCCTATAAATGTGATTCTTAATTGCATTTCAGATTGCTCATTGCATGTATAGGAATACAAATTATTTTGGTATACTGATTGTATCTTTTAACCTTGCCTCACTCAATTATTAATTCTCATGGTTTTTTTGTGGATTTCCAATACTGAAGATGTTATCTATAAATAGAGATGTGTTTCTTCCTTTCTAAGCTGGATACCAGACTTTACTTTTCACCAAACATTTCATGACCAAAGGATGAGGAACATACCCAAATGACATATGAAAATGTATGCTATTTTTTAAATTACCTGGATATTCAGGATAGGAAGAATTTTATCTGCCCTACTTCAGGCCTTGTGCTAAGTAACTCTGACATTATTTAATGTTTACACCAGCCTTGGAAAAAATTATTAATAGTCAACTTTATGGATGAGAAAACAGGCTCAGAGAGCTCAATATCAGGGAATTTGACCTCCACAGACTGAGGGGGATCTGAACCCAGGCTGTAGGACTTCAAAGGCAGACTTAAAAACTCTTTCCAGGTAAAAGTACTTACCAAAATATTTTAGAAAGAGATTTAATAAGCAGAAATCAAAACAATACCAATAAGCTATAGATCCGCAGTTGGTACTAGGGAATAGAGTCTACAGTTTCTACTAAGGCCTCTGAGATTACACTCACCTGTGTGCCCCAGACCCCAGTGACCATGGTCTTGGGACACCATCTCTGCGACCAGACCTTTCTGCTGGCTTTGTTCACATAGCCACTGAACGGGCCCTCAGTTTTGCTGAGGATTCCCACTGTTTTGTCCACTATTCCTCAGAATGGCCACTATATCTATTGACCTTTCCATTCCCACCCAACCCATCTTAAAATCACTGGTTTTCAGGTATAATGAAAATGTAATGATTTCTGTTCAGTAATCAATGAAGTTCATTAAAAGTTATGATTTATATGCTTTTATGTGAACATATATTTTGATTTAGCTGTTTCCATTTATATATATTTGTATGTAAATATGTTTATATGTAAATATTTATATTCTTAAAATAAGAATATGTACATATATATACACATATATACATATACATATACATACATTTTTATACACCAAAAACTATTCTTTCAGCACTTAAACATTTTCATGAGTTCTTAAAAAAAAAAAAAATCACAGACTGTGGGTACAAGGCTGATGAGAGTTGCCTCTGGAGAAACAAGCCAAAACCCATTTTGTCTTCTGGTGGACTCAGTATTTCTCAATGATTGAACCACCAAACCAACTACATTCACTTCCTCATTCTAATCAATAATGTGCACGTGTAACCTCACAGAGCTCATCTGACTGGAAGAAATGCAAAAGACTTCTGTTTTCTATTAAGTCAGTCAGCCACATTACAGAGAAACTTCATTGATTCTTTTGGAAATTTTGAACATAGTCTACAAGCTCCCAGGATTCTAAGCACCTGGAATATGCGGACCTCGATGGGTAAGTGTTATTAAAAGTCTTTTTTAGTCCTAACATTTTGTGACAAAAAGCAACAGCAACAAAATACTCCCAAGAACATTAGATCCAACTTTACGAGAATTAGCTCTTGTACCCTAAGACTTGCCCCCTTCCACTGAATCTTCAGCTATCTTCACGACTCATGGTTGTTTGCTTACACGTACACTTTGATTGTGGTGGTAATTGCTCCCTTCTTGGCTTCTGCTTCTTGATCTCCAAGCCCTTTCTAAGTCTCTCCCAGCCTTTCTTCACTTTTTTCTTTTTTGTTTTTTTTAATATTTTATTTTATTTGAGAGAGAGAGAGAGAGAGAGAGAGAGAGAGAGAGAGAGAGAGATGGATCACAGGAGAAGCAGGCTTCCTGCTGAGCAAGGAGCCCAATATGGGGTTCAATCCCAGGATCCTGAAAATCGTGACCTGAGCCGAAGGTAGACGCTTAATCAACTGAGCCACCCAGGCACCCCAATGTCTTTTTCTTTTGAGAAATTCCATTAAGAGGGGTGTCTTCTTAAGGACTTCTTCAGGCTATCAGGGACTTCTTAAAGGAGTCTACCTGTTCATTCATTCAACAGAGAATTATCAAATATTTATATGGGCCAGGCCCTGTATAGCATGCTGAGAATATAGCATTAAGAAATCAAATATGGCCACTAATTTATAGTTTAGTGTAAGAGTCAGTGACAGACTATCAAATGGTCACACAAGGAAATTAGCATTTGCAAATTATGGTAACTGGTGCCAACAGAGACTATATCAGAGGGAACATAATAGATATGGGTAGGTCAAGAAGGCCTCCTAGCGGTGGTGATATTGAACCTGAGAACTGAAGCATAAGGAGGTAGGTCACGGGATAGGCAAGACTATTCCAAGCAGAAGAAAAAGCATTTGGAATCACCCTGGGGTTTTACATTTCACACTATAAGACTGATGGTTAGCCAAAGAGAAAACAGGTCTTCTCACTATGGCTGACAGAGGAAACAGTTGCCTATATTAAGAGTAAGTTTTGGCTACAGGTAAAGAAAAGCAGTGATTGCAGGAGAAAGCCAGTATGCTGCCACCAACATCTTCCCAGAATGCTCTTTTCCTCATAGAATAGGTTGTCACAAACTGTATCAAATTTTTTTTTTTCTTGTTCTTTACTACTGCTTATCAAATAGCTAAAACTCTCTGGCCCTTTGCCATTCTGCTTGTTTGTCTTGAGATCAGAGGCTCTTGAGCCTGGTTACTTGTCAGAATAATTTTGGCCACCTTATAAACTGTAAGGCCCCCCAGCTGATCCCACAACTGCTGAATGGGGATAGCCCAGTGTGAGGCTCAGTTGAGCCACATTTTTAGCAAAGCTTCTCAGGTGACTATGATCTGAAAAGGATGGGAAACCCTGCTCCACTACCAGCTGTGTGTTCATGGGCAGGTTGCTGACCCTCTCTGTGACTCCGTTTCTCCCACTGTAAATTGAGAAGCATATGGTACCTATCTTATGGGGTTGTCATGAGTACAAAAGGAGGTAAACAGTGCTGACTTCACGTAACTTGTCCGCATAGGAAAGAACGATGGAAGGAAATAGTGGTTCTGGGAACTTTAGAAACTCAGGGTTGTCCTAGAGATAGGAAGACTTCCACAGAGTCATCTCTGGTTGTGATTTCTGAGGTCACTTAGTGAGTTCCTTTAAGAGCTGGGTGACTCCACCCTGTAGGGCCGGACGGGGCATCCTGGATGTCAGCTCCAATTTTAAAACCTGCCTTTGTGGCCTCTTCTGCAACATGGCCTCCATCCTGCTCATCCCCTTCACTGGCATGAGGCTGTCAGTTGTCCCTTATTGTGAGATGCAGGAAGGTCTGCAACAGGCTGGGCAGTCAGAATATTTATTTTCATAAATAAACTGGAGCGTGGGTTAGCAGAAGACCCTGCAGGAGGGATCAGAGTCCATTTTCAGTAGCTGATATGAGTGTCAGAGGAGAGAGGGTCCCATCTTTGCAAATGCTCTCAATGAGGATGGTAAAAGCCTGGAATTTCCCCTGGGTATCCTTGACATTAGATTCAGGAGCCCGCCAAGGATAAGCGCCGTGGGGAGGAAAACGCAGCCAAGTGAGGAAGACAGAGGTAGAGAGGGTCCATATGAGGACGCTGCTGGAAGGCTGGCTGTGGCCATTTCTGAAACGACTGTGGACTGCCTAGTGGCTGGGTTAGGCCCAGAAAGTCTCTTGTTGAAGCTATCTATTTATCTATTGGTTTAATTTCCATGGAGACAGATTTCTGTTACCTAAAACCCAAGGTTGTACACATAGCTTTGGGTGTTTTCCTGACACGTTTGTAGTCAATACAGCTTATTACAGGGTGCTAGGAAGTTGTTTGGGGAGAGAGCTAAAGATTCCCTCTCTCTAACAACGCAGAGAAGTAAGAAGTACAGGTGGGATTGCCACTGCCGTGTGTTATCATTACTGAAGAGCAAATGTTCCAACATGTTGAAAATGAATGAATCAGATAAATTTCTGGTAAAATGTTTAAAAAATTGATCTGTCATCCCAAACTGCTCAGAAATCTTACTACTGCTGAGCTACAATCCAGATGGGAGTGGGCCTCTTCCTTCTAGTCACTGAACCAATCTTAATAAAAACGCTGTTCCTACCATTTCAGTAAGAGCCTTTGTCTTATATTAGAGCTATACAATATTGTGCTCTATTGTGAGTGGAACTCTATTCAAAGCTCTATTGCAAGGATGAATGCAAACTGGAATAGAGTTATAAACAGCATGAAAAGTTTAATGAAAAATCAGCCCAGTATATGCAGAACTATAAAAAAATAGTTGAAGGGGGAAAAATATAATTACATTATGGCTAGTTATAGTTAAGACTTAGGTAATTATTCTGAATTTGAAATTTATATCATTTTCCTCCCTCCTTGATGTAATTATCCACTAGACTTACCAACACACATTTTTCATGTCAAGCCAGCAAGAACTCCACAATGAAGAGGTGGGGCTTCAAGAAGGGGAAAAGGCGACTCTGATGCACGTGGAAACAAAAGAGTGTAGGAAACTATCAGTGTTTATTGCACAATCGATCACTGAAAATGTGCAGGCGTGCCAAGGTCATGTTTATTTGGTTAGAGAATAACTTTATTTGGTTATTTGGAAAAGATATGAACCCAATACATCTCCAGTTTGACTACTCAAGGAAAAAGATGCTGAAAGAAATGAGTTGTAAGTGAATCAAAATATCAGCATTTTGGGGCTGAAAGGCAACTCAAACAACCACGTAACTCCCTTATGTTTTAAGTCAGGGGGCACATCTAGGTGGGCCTCGGCAAGGCCACGGGCTACTCAGTGTGAGTTCCCTCGGTGGTCATCAATAATTATTTTCCTCTCTAAAATATATATTGGTTAGGAAATAACATACGGGTTTTGGGTAAAGTTCTTTCCTGAGACCAATTTCTCAGCATCCCAACATGGAAACTCTGCCAGTCGTTGGGTATGTCTTTTCCAATTATGCATCCTGGAATCTGGGAAATAATCATAGGATGGGCTCGGGATGACCCACTCATTGTGACACAGACATGAGCTACAAACATCCTTCATCACCCAACCCCCAGCTCTGACAATGACGTTTTAAGTCTCCTAAAATTAGTATTAATTCAGGGCCCATGTCCTGTAATCTCCCCAAAGCCTGATTAAACCCTTCTCCCCAAGGCAGGGTCACCTGGTAAATGGCTCTGGTATTCAGTCACACCTTAGTGAATCTTTTGGAATTATGTGAATTTTTTTTCCTTTATTAAGATTTTATTTACTTATTTGGCAGAGAGAAACACAGCTAGAGAGTGAACACAAGCAAGGGGAGTGAGAGAGGGAAAAGCAGGTTTTCTCCAAGTAGGGAGCCCGATGGGGTCTCGATCCCAGGACTCTGGGATCATGAACTGAGCCAAAGGCAGACGCTTAACAACTGAGCCACCCAGGTGTCCTGATTATGTGAGCTTTTTTTAAAACAGGAATTATCTTTGTAGAAAAAAAGAGAGTCCACCATCCTGCAAAAACAGAATAGCATGCCCTGAGTTTAAATTCTACAGAAACATAACAAAAAGAAAGAAGTCTGGGGGATGGCTAAGAGGTAATGGGGAGAAATGTCAAAAACAAGGAATGATTTACTCATTTCCCCAGGACACCCTATTAGTTCTCAAGATAGCTGGTGAGCAGCTTGCTCCAAAGCAGACATAAATATTGTGGTAATCGAAGACGCCATTTTTATGCACTGACATCAGGAATATGGTCTGTTAGGATCCGAGAAAAAGAGCCAGAGTCGAGTAACAAGGCTATTCTTCACAAGGCCACCACTGTAACCGTACACCTAGGATCTGTGAGTTCACACTGGGCTAGGCAGGTGAACTACCATGACGGCAGCCACAAACCCCGCTCTCTGGAATCCTCCTCTCTGCAGCCCGTGGCCATCAGTGACTCACATGAAAATTCAGAGTACGAATGCAGAGACATATGCCTTTATGAAGTTATATGAGCCTTACAAGGGAGCGTTCTGGAAGGAATGGCAACAAAGTTGTTTGAAGTCAGTATCATGATTCGTGTAGTAGTGCTATTCACTATACACACAAAAAATATAACAAGCCAAAGGGTCCCCAAAGTCAGAACTGAATAAATGAATATTTAGGAATTCCAGATGCTAAAAATACACCTGAGATCTCATTTTCTTCTTAATCAGAAATTGCTTTAGGGAAGAAGGCTCTTTGCCTTCTGGAATCCAACATCAGCCAAGTTAACTTGCATCCTGGTAGAAATCAATGATAACCTGACTCTCGCCAATTGTAAACAGAGAGCATGAAATTTAAAATGCAAGAGATACAGAAGAGGAAAAACTGCCTACCTGTTGCTGTGAACTAAAAAAGACTTATGCTGTTTAAATTTCAA
The DNA here is from genome assembly GCA_004023965.1 of Spilogale gracilis. NCBI lineage: Eukaryota > Metazoa > Chordata > Mammalia > Carnivora > Mephitidae > Spilogale > Spilogale gracilis. The sequence goes on from PITA01004363.1 coordinate 92,856, forward strand.
TGGGTATTGCCGTAGTATAATTTGAATTTTTTCGGATTTTTTTTCAAATGCACACCTGCTATTACAAGCTCAATCTAGCCAATGTAAAATATTTCGGGACAAGAAATAGAATTAAAACCTATTAGATTTTTCCATTATGACGCATTTACCATTTAATTACATCACCATTTTCTCATCCATTCTAGATTGCTTATCACTCTTCATAGCTCTTCCAAAAACATAGCATCTCACTTTTCGAATACAGGATTTCAGGCTGCAGTTTTGTCTTTTTCCTTAGCTGTAGGTTATCGGACGTACCTCTGATCCAAAGCAAACTGGGAGTCTCTACCTAATTTTCTGCCAGTGGTTCAGTGAATGGACTTCTGATTTCTGTTGATTATCGAATTGCTTCTGGGGATGGATCTAAAATGCAGGCACTGACCCTTAATGTCGATCATGAAATTCTGAGTCCAAAATTCGGAGGCAATTTCATTGTTTACAGTGTATTTCTGGCAGCGTGATCACAAGCAGGCTGACTGCTTTATAGATTTATTTCTCTCCTGAGCAAACTTAAAAGAAGGCTTAGTAAAACCTACATTGGTTTATTGAGTGTGTGAAAGCTGGCCGTGATTTTTTTCTCCTACTACTAGATATCCTTTGGCTTTGTGCATCTGAAGATTTTCTCAACTGAGGTTTTTTCTTAGTGTCACTGTAGTCTTAGCTAATGATTATGCACCAAGTCATGTAGAAACCGCTGCAAATATTTTATGATAAAACTCATTCGTGTTTTTAAGTATATTTCACATTGTAAGAAATGCACAATTGTGTGCACCTAATTTATAGGAACTAATAATTCATGATAAATTGGTTATTAAAATAATGTGAAAGCTATCCCTAGCACCATGCAATATATAACTATGTATGTCTACTCTTTTCCATCGGCAACTATTAATTGTGATTTTACCCACGTGATATATAAAACGCGCTCTAGAATTCAACATTTATCACTGTGATGTTTTCATTAAGAGCACACTGAGGTACTTCCGTGAGCGCTGTGCACAGTTCATGGTCGTGGCATGGAAAAGCTGAACGTTTTGCTCTCCGTCGCTTCCTCTCTGAATCCATCTGAACCATTTTTAATGTTGATTTTTGGCCTTCTCAATTTCTGAAAAATTAATGAGGTAAATTCTCTCTCCATCAAGATTCTTAACTATGTAGCCAGCGGCCACCTACACAACAGCTAAATGTCATTTGAAAGGAAGAAAATGGCATCTGCATGGGATCATTTTGTTCTTTCTCCAAGATGCAGTCCAAACAAATGGGAGGCGTCCAGATATGAGAGCTGTTAGTGTCACTGATGTCAACTCTGCCCCGCCCCAGTCTCCTTTATCGACTTTGAAAAATAACGGACACTATGGATAAAAGCTTTTGTAAAAGATTTATTTATTTATTTGAGGTGCGGGGAGGGGCAGGGGAGGGAAGCAGACTCCGCACTGAGAGTGAAGCCCAATTAGGGTTTAACACCATGACCCTGAGATCATGAGTTGAATGCCCAACTGTGGCACCCCTGTGGATAGTAATTCTGTGCTGTGTGCCACACAGAGGGTCTCCCCAAGTGAGTGTTCTGGAGAACAAAGAAATTTCAGAAGGGTAAAACTGAGAAAATAAGAGAGGTGAGGGCTCTGAGTAATAGGACAGAAGTTTAGTAACTAATGTGTAAATTAAAATTTATTATAGAGAAAAGCCATAAAATTAAATTACAGTAAAATTTAACTACATTGTCACTCAAATGATTCACGATAAGGTTTTGCAAAAGCATGTCAGCACAAGAGTCTACAATCATGGGCCTTTCCTTCCATGATATCATATGGTGGACTCTCACAGCCACTGAAGAAAAAATGTCATTTTCCTGGTTGTGCAAGTTGAGGGCCTGACGTACATGCACCCAAGAGAGAAGGTATACACTGGTATTTCTTTTCCAAAATCCCTAGCTCAATATTTTTCAATTGAGTTAGTGAAATCCTACCTATCATGGCCAAATAGAGCACCTGCAGAGCACAGGGGATGCAACAGTGAAAGGGGCTGCCAGTACCACGTGGCCTTGGGGTTTGAAGGCAGTGTGACACACCTGATGGTCAGTTCAAGACACGAGAAGAAATGTGACATAGCTGGAGAATAAATGCAACACATGCAGACATGAGCCTAGAGAGTTGCAGAGGGGTCATATCGCAAAGAGCCTTGACAGCCAAATAATGGAGTTTTAAGTTTGTCCCAGGAGCTACTGGGGGGCCCAGAAGAGGACCCATCCAGGAGGAGGAACAAGGAAAGTGAAGGCATTCCAAATGGCAACAAGGGCTTTCAGTGAGGTAACTGCCTCAATATAGAAATGGGACAGACTTTGGAGAAAAATGGAGTTTGGCTTTGTAGCTACTGAGTGTAAGGGATCTGGTGGGGGCATCATTCAAGTACGGATGCCCAGGAAGTAGGTGGCACTATGGGAACTGTGGGGAATCAGGTTATAGATGGAATTATACAAGAAAAGCATGTAGAGTGAGAAGAAAAGAGGGCCAAGTGTGGGAAATGTCAACATCCAAGGGCAAAAGAAAACACAGTAGTCTGAAGAGGAAACTAAGAATGCAGCCAGAGAAGAGCAGGAAAATGAAGAGTCTGTCTTCCTGGACATCAAGGGAAGGTGGCATTTGAGGGCCGTGGATATCCAAGGCTGCAGAGAGCCGAGATGAGGATGGTCAGGACTTGTGGATGTGATGGCAGGCAGGTTACTGGCAGCAGTGGTGGATGAGGGCAGACTGCTGCAAAGGGAGGGTGAGGAGAGAGTGATCAAGTAGAGATGGTGATTACACCAAATTCTTTTAAGAAGTTAAAGGGGAGGAAGTTAATTAGGGAAACAGAGAAACTGATTGAAAGATTAGATATTTGACTTGTGTATTCTAGATGGGTGAGACTGAACCATGCAGAAATAGAGATATAAGGAAGTGCTGAAAATGATGAAAATATAGAAGGGAATATGCAGAGGATGGCAAGATCACTGAGGAGGCAGATGCCTTGGGAGAAAGAATATGAGTGGGATGATAAGAAAGATGAAGATGGAGGAGGAAGAAGGTGGAGGAGGAAGTAAGGAGGAGAGAGAAGAGCCAGAGATGGAGTGGAAGTAGAGAAATCTACTTCTGTAGGACTACCGTTAGCAAGAAGCCCTGAGAATTTCCTTTGAAGCTCTCTCTTTTCTGTGAAGTAGGAGGAGGGATGCTCGGTCTCTTTAGACATCGGGGAGATGATGTGCTTGGGTGGCTGAAGAGAAAGTAACATTTCAGAAACCGTTTCTCTGGAAAACAGAAGAGAGAAGCTCAATAGGGAACAGAAGATTGTCAGGCAACATTAAGAGCCCATCTATTTATCCTGTACCTAACTGTCTCATGTAATTTTGTAACATAGTCTGTAGTTGCCAGAGATAAAAACAGTCAGACTGAGCTTGAGGAGTGACACCATGAAATGTCATCTTTTGTGAACAGTGAGTTGATGAGGCTTCTTCATGACCTGAGCAAAACACTCCCACAAGAATATTCCAAATTCATTATGTGACTCCATGAAAAGCACATTTCCCCCAATACTCTAAGTCTAGAAAAGCTGGGAGGCCTGGCAAGTGCATATAGCTATTCTCTTGGGAAAATATAGCTCCATTAATTTGAAAAACATTAATTAAATGATTTGGCAGTTATACATATATCCTTATGTGAGTGTTTCATGTACAGAGTCACTCAAAAGTTGTTTAAGTCTTCAGAAGAGGCAAAATGACCTACAAAGTCCACAAACAGATCTAGAAGGTTCTGATCACACCAAAGATTGATACATCGTGAGTCCTGCATAAATTGTCAGCTGTTCTCTGTCTCTGGAACCTCTCTCCCATGTCTTTCCTTTGACATCTTAATTGGGGTCTCCTACGCTTCAGGCACTGTGGTTCTGACCCTCACTGGGCTTCCAGCTGGGGAGATGAAAGCAAATGTTTACAACCTAGGCTGACTCACTTCACAAGCGATGGAGTTAAAAGCTGGAGAATAATAAAGGGGAGATGAGTGATTAATTCTGCTTAATTGGCACAAACATTCACTTTCAATCTCCTATATACAATTCGATATAATTTTGGTAATCTGTGACTCAGGGAAACAAGAACACTTAATGAAAACTAAATGCTTTTATTTAGAAACAACCCCTGTTTACTTTGTACATTTTCTACCCCCTCAAACTGTAATGAACTGGACCCCACGAAGCTTTCCACCAAACCTCTCAGTGGCCTGATGTACTCCTGAAAGCTGCATTTGAAAAAAAAATGTAGAATAGATTGTTTCCAAAGACATTGGTTCTGCACTGGTGAACTCTCTTTTGAGGTCTGGGTCTGTTAGAACACTAAAGGTCTCCTCTCTGAAGGCAGATTTTTTTCAACTGGAGAACAGAATCCATATTCTTGCTCTTGGTGGTTGGTGCATCCGGTTGTTAGACTTCTCAGTTGGATTTTGGAAAGACTGTGTTCAAGACACTTTAGGAAGCAAAGCAGTAGTTCAAAAGTATTCTGAGTTTACAAGAAGCAGGAGGAAAGGGTTAGGCAGGAGGAATCTCATCTCAAGGGGAAGGCAGGAGGAAAACACCAGGAGGGTAAGGGGAAGAGTATTGTACGGAAAATACAAAAATACGCAGTTACAGGAAGCAGGCGTTAGTGCCAGTCTTGTTATTCTTGGCTATACAAATTTAAGCCTTTCAGTTGCTTCTTTATAAAAGGAGGAGGCTGGGGTTAGGTGATGCTTTAGAAGTTGAGTTTATTTTTATTAGGAAAATGAGATATTTTGGCCAAGCGGTATTACATACTAAATCAATACTAACAGGCATTAACCTGGCTATCGCCATGAATTATTTAGTGAGTAGGTCTTTATACTCACACTCAAAGTCCACACTAATGACCTAGTAATTATTTTAATCGATTCTCAATGAACTATTAACTACTCTGTTGGCATACCAACAAGCAAGAAGCATTGTGAGAGCAGGTTCTGAGCTCTATATTTGTATCTTTCCATCCATAATTCTGAATGGAAATCTGTGTATCCAAAGAAATATTTCTATATCCATTTTACTAAGATTTAACATTTAACATTAGTGGTATTTTAAGAAGTCCTAATTTTCATTTGTGTGAGGAGAGGAGAGGATATAATATGGAATCATAGAATCTTGAAGTTTAGTTGAGTTGGAGACTCAGAAGGCTGTGGTAGAAAGGCCGGACAAAGTCCCGTGGGTGAAGCAAGCTGCAGGTGGCTGGGAGGATAAGAATAAACACTGAATTTGGAGGGCACTGGGGGTACATAATAAAGTGAAGATTGAAGTCAGGAGTGGAAAGCTGGGGAGAGGGAGTGGAGATATACTGGTGGCCAACATGCAAGTTCCCTGCCCTCGAGAAACTTATACTTTGTTGAGAGAAGTAGACTGTATGTAAAGAAACACAAGGCACGACTACAGATGGGAGTAAGTACCATGAGGTCAAATTAGGAAATAATAAAAACAGATGCTGGGAGAGAAAACATTAGGAGGGCATCTATTTTACATAAGACTTGGAGGGAAGATGATATTTAAACTATAAGCTGAATGCTAAGGATAGCCAGCAATGAAAGAGCCAAGAAAACATATTTTAGGAAGACAGAACAGTTAATTCAAAGACCCTGAGATGAACAAAGATCACATAAAAGGCAGGATACACTGGCGCCCAGAAGTGATAAGAGGGAACATGTGCTCATTTGATTTAAAACAAACAAACAAACAAAAAACGGCTGCAGGGGCACATATGGTTAAACACCCAGCTCATATGGTTTGACTCCTGTCCTGACTTCAGGGTCCTGAGATCAAGCCCTGTGTCAGGCTCCACACTCCCCATGGAGTCTGCTTGGGATTATCTCTCCTTCTGCCCCTCCCCACTGCCCTCTTTCTCCCTCTCTCAAATAAATAAGTAAATCTTTTTTAAAAATAGTTGCCATCCTCATCAAAAGTGGAGGAAGTAAATCAAATGAGTGATTTCTTTTTTTTCTAAAAGAAAAGCCATTCTGTTTTCCTGAGTTTGTGATTGACTGTAAGCAGACAGTCTTTCCCTGTTATAAGTGGCTTTCCTCCAGCTGAGGTATACAAAGATCTCTTGGGAGAAAATACAATTTCAATACAGCAACCTCACAATCAGGATCAACAGCTTGATTTGGGAGGAAAAGAACATACTTTCTCATCAGCGAGACTCAAGAGAAAAGAATTATGTCAATCCAGTCTAGTTGCAAAACTTTATATGCCACAAAATACACTTAGTTTGGAAAAAAGCAAGATGAAATCTCCTTAGAAATACCAAAGCATGACGCCAGTTTGCTTATGAGGTTCTGAAGCAATTGTCTGAGAAAAAGCAATAAGGTGGCTTTACTTTGCCTGAAATCAGAAGCTTGTAGCTGCTACATTTCACTTTCACACACACGTTTGAGGGTTAAAACACGACCTGGGACTAATGCTATTTACTGTGCATTAGCAGAAGAAAATACTAAAAGTAGCTATTTGTTTGGGCTATGCTGCCATTGATAACAGCATGTAGGAACTGAATGAACACTCATCTATAGGAAGTCCATGTCACTGACCAAAAGGACATACTTTCTGGGCTAAGTATGTTGGGTATCAGTCCTACAGAGCCAAGGATTGGTGATGAGGAGTTTCGAGAAAGTGGGATTATAGTTATATGAGTCTTTCCTGTGCTAACTATGATCATTCATATGTTAGCTATGATAATTCTTAGCTTAGATGCTAATGTTGAACCCTAAATTAAGCTAGATTCAGGTATCACTATTTATATAGTGTAAATCAGAAAGAAACTAGCAGAAATCAGGAAAAAATGTCTACTTCGAGGTATGAAAGAAAAGTCAAACAAGCTTCTGTTTAAGGTAATCATGTAAAAATACTACCAATAAAAAACCCCACCAAATTATTAGTCTTTGCAAAATCATCTTGAAAAAGAAAAACAAAGCTGGAGGCATCATGTCCATGATTTCAAACTATACTACAAACCTAAAGTAATTAAAACAGTACAGAATTTGTATAAAAATAGACACATAGATCAATGGAACAGAATAGAGAGCCCAGAAATAAACCCACACTTATACGGTTAATTTACAACAAAGGAGACAGGAATATGCAATGGGAAGAGATAGTCTCCTCAACACATGGTGTTGGCGAAACTGGACAGCCTCATGGAGAAGAATGAAACTGGACGACCACCTTACGCCATACACAAAAAGTGACTCAAAATGGATTAAAGACCTAAATATGAGACCTGAAACTATAAGAGTGGAAGGAAACATAGGGTAGTAAGCTCCTTGACAATATGCCTCGGGTGAATTTTAAATTTAACATCAAAAGCAAAAGCAACAAAGGACAAATAAGCAAGTGGGACTCCATCAAACTAAAACCTTCTGCACAGCAAAGGAAACCATCAACAAAATGAAAAGGCAAACTACTGAATAGGAGAAAATACTTTCAAATCATACATGTGATAAGGGGCTAGTATTCAAAATAAATAAAGAACTCAAACAATTCAGGCACCTGGGTGGCTCAGGCAGTTACGTTTCTGCCTTTGGCTCAGGTCCTGATCCCATGGTCCTGGGACTGAGCCCCACATCTGGCTCTCTGCTTAGTGGAGAGCCACTTCTCCCTCTCCTTCCGCCTCCCCCCCCCCCCCCCGCTTGTGCTGTTTCTCTTTCCCTCTCTTTCAAATAAATAAATACAATCTTAAAAAAAAAAACAACCCTCAAACAATTCAATATCAAAAAAACCAAACAATCCAATTAAAAACTGGGAAGATCTGAAAAGACATTTTTCCAGAGACATAGAGATGGCCAACAGACACACAAAAAGATGTTCTACATCATTAATCCTCAGGGAAATGCAAATCAAAAACACAGTGATATCACCATGAACCTGTTAGAATGGCTATCTATCAAAAAGTCTAGAAGTAACAAATGTTGGCAAGGATGTGGAGGAAAGGGCACCCTTGTTCACGATCGGAATATAAATTGGTGTGGTCACAAAGGAAAACAGTAGGAGATTCCTCAAAAAATTAAAAATAGAATTACCATATAATCCAACAACTCCACTTCTGAGTATTTACCCAAAGAAAATGAAAACACTGGTTCAAAAAGATACATGTACCCCTATGTCCACTGTAGCATTATTTACAGTAGCCAAGATATGGAAATAACCACAGTGTCCACCGCTGAATGAACAAATAATATTATTCAGCAATAAAAAATAATGAAATCTTTCCATTTGCAATATGGTTGGACTCTGATGGCATTAAGAAAATGAAATGAGTCAGAGAAAGACTAATACTGTATGATCTCTCTTATCTGTGGAATCTAAAAAAAGAAAAATAATAATAATTCAGAAAAACCCAAGCTCCCAGATACAGAGAATGGATTGGTAGGTGCCACAAGTTGGGGGAGAAGGGGTAGGGGAGAAGAAAAGTGAACTGTTTTTGTTTTCTTTTTAGTTTAAATAGACTTATTAAAAAAGAAATGGTCCTGAACAAAAATACTCAGAAGTTGTTTAGACAGATTTTTACAGTGTTGGACAAATCCAGGGAACATTTCGTTTCGAACAGATGAGACTTAATTCGATTCTGGAAAATCTGAAGAAAACAAGTAACATAAGTTACTTATGCCTGGGATAAGGCAGAAATCCAGATGGAAGGCTTATAGAAAAATAAAAGTTTTCTTCAGTAAGATAGTTACCTAAAGGAATCCTGGTTCTAACGTTTATACTCACTATCATGAGATCATTTACAACATAAAGAGAATCAGACAAAGTACTAGCAAATTACAAATACAATTTAAGAGAATAAATAGTATTTACTATTATTTATTGCAGTATAAGCCCATGCTAACTAGGGAAAATAATTTCCCAACTTGGAGAAATTATGAACTCCAGTAAGAATCTAACTTACAGGAGGTTACACATCTACAAATTTGTGAATAGCTTCGGTTTACAAGTCAGTATCTGTACTGATCCTACAGCATTTATTATAGTGTATCTTATCCACCTTTTTGGTTAGAAGGTTCTTTGAGGGCACATGAGTAGTAGGAATGTCTGGGCATGGGTTTTACTTTGGACACTCAGCTTTTGCACCTCTGGGTAGGTCACTTATTCTCTGGGTCTCAGTTACTTCATCTGTACTCTAGGAGGCAATAATACTTACCTTTACTCACCTCCACCCCTGCCCCTCACCGAAGCCAAGTGTAGGGAAGGGCATGGACTCTGAAGAGACACAACCAGAGCTTTCCCTCTACACCTAGACCTGCACATGTGAGGTCTGGAATAAGTTCCTTGCCTATACAACCCTCAGCTTCCTCATCCATAAATTTAGAATATCACACCTAGAAAGATATCATTAGGATTAGAGAATATACCTATAAACATTTGTCATTTGTTAAACTTTAAATGGTCACTACTGATGCTTGGGGCCCATTTTGTAAACTGCATTATATATGTAAGGTATTATTACATGACCTGTTTCTTCAGAAAACTTGACACACTAACCATAACATTTCTTGACACACTAACCATAACATTTCACCCATAGTCTATTTGTATAAAAAATATATTTTCTTTTATAGATTGCAACTCTGTTGGGATATTTTCCTTGTGAACTTTGGTATGAGACTATGAAGTTAGCAAATGACCCAGTGATGAGACCCTGGATTCGTCCTCCTTTGCTGCATTCCAGTCTGTAGTCTGCAATGAGTTTTCAATCTATTTATTCATCTTTTTATCACTCATTCAACAAACACCTACCAAGGGCTTAATATGTGACAAGATTTATACTGCTAGAAAAATTAGCCTCTATATTTTATTACAGGTGGTTTCATGAAATATTATGTTATGGTAAATTACTATAGTAATATAGCAAACTTAGAAAATATTACAGTTCATATAACTTATAATGGGAATTAAGAATGTTTTGACAATGTTACATATTCCCTAGAAAATAATTATATGCAAATTCTTTTCACAAGAGTTGCTACCTAAATTAAATAAATCCAAAGTGTATATGAGGATAATCCAAGGAAAGTGATTTAGAAGTAAAAACAAGTTTAAAATTATTACATTTGTGACTCAGTATTGAATTATCTTTCAGAGTAGTTTTTTTTTTTTTTAAGATTTTATTTACTTATTTATTTGAGAGAACGAGAACAGGGGAAGGAGCAGAAGGAGAGGGACAAGCAGACTCCCCACTGAGCACAGAGCCTGATGCAGGGCTCGATCCCAGGACCTCACCTAAATAATGAAAGTACAAGTATAGAAGGGATGGGAAAACTAGAGCTTATGGAGCAAATCCAGCCCAATATTTGTTTTTGTAAATAAAGTTTTATTGGAACACAGCCAGGTCCATTTGTTTACATATAATCTGTGGCTGTTCATGTGATATGTTGGCAGGATTGAGTAGCTGTGATAGAAAAGGTATGGCCTACAAAACCTAAAATATTTTCTATCCAAGCTTCTACAGACAAGGTCTGTGAACTCTTGCTTCATAGGAAAGGTATTAAAGAATTCCCATGCAAATTTTGAGTATTGACACCAAAATTAAAAAGGAATTAAAGGAGCTATTTAGTTGCATAGTTCCTTTTAGACTTGTGGCCAGTGCTTACTGGACACACCAGTAGTAGGACACATGCTACACATCTGAGTAGACAAACAGTCCATGCTGGGCTCATGGGCCATGCTGCTCCCCCACTGATATAATAAAGATTCCAAATGTTGTAAATGCTCACCAGAATTGCATGATCATCCTTAGCTGGAGACTACAGTTTGTGGCTTTCGTTGTTGTTGTTGGAAATACTGTGACATTCTATAGTTCTGTAAACACTACAGCTTATTTCACTGAAAGTGACCTTTACAAATAAAATAGAAAAAAGAAATTGTTACCTGTGTGCTGTTCTTCAATCCACACTTGCAAATACATGAAGAGGAGCAGTCCTGCTACCCCAAATATGAGCACGGAGAGAAAGACTTGTTTGGGGTTCATGACCATTTCAGATGGCTGCCTTTCTCCTCAGTTCTGAAGACCACATGATTTGGTTTTCTGTAGAGCTTTGATCCTTTCTTGTTCTATTAAGTGCTCCTTCCATGAAGTAACCTAGAATTTTTTCAAAAATCCACATTGTACCTTGTGATGACATTTCTTTCCCAATACAGCATAAATATGCAGCAAATCAATACAAATCAAGACACAGGTGAACTGGAATGCTCTGGAAACAGAAGGGACTGTAGGAGATTGCCCCTCGAATGGTAATTTTTTTCTTTCTTTTTTTTTTTTTAAAGATTTTATTTATTTATTTATTTGACAGAGAGAAACACAGCAAGAGAGGGAACACAAGCAGGAGGAGTGAGAGAGGGAGAAGCAGGCTTCCCGCTGAGCAGGGAGCCCTACGCGGGGCTTGATCCTGGAACCCCGGGATCAGGACCTGAGCCAAGGGCAGACCCTTAAGGACTGAGCCACCTAGGCACCCCATGGGATGGTAATTTTCTATCGTAATCTTAGGAATGTATTATCCCACCATTAATAGGAAACATCCTCATGTTTATTACGTGCCATATAGCCAGACTTAAGCCACCCTACTTTGAAAATAATAGAGCAGGTTCAGGTTACCTTAAAATGACTGCAAGGGGAAAGAAGACTATCAGAGCAGATCGCTGAAGGAGTTTTGAAAAGCATGTTTATAGAATAAAAGGGGAAAGATCACTTCCTGACTGAAAAATATATAAAAATGGAGTGTTCAATCTATCACTTCCCCCTCATGTAAAAGTAATAGATTTCTCCAACTGAAAGGGTACATTTAAAATCTCTCCAATGCACAAAAGGATAAATATTAAAAGGTCATATTTAGAGGGCTTCTCCCACAAGAACATGGATGTACAGAAATCGACCTCAGATTACAGAAATCTACCTCCATAATGAAAGGTTTGAAGAAATTCCAAAGTAACTTTGTTTGAGAACAGTCGCATTTAGTGTAATCTTACCCTTTTACTTTTTGTAAGTTGCATCCATGTTTAAGAATCTAATGAAAATGCAAACCCTCTTAGACAAATATAAACACATGTAAAATCTTGCATAAAGAACAGGATGCTTAGCTACCGGCACTGGAACCCAAGTTAAGAAGCCCGGCTTCCTGTGAACCACCACACAGATACACAGTCGCCAGCATGGTGAACTCACAGTCCAGCTCATGAGGCCAAGGTCATGGCTTTGTATCTAGCACTGGCCAAAGACCTTGGCTCTGTTCTTTGGCCACACAGACCACCAACCCCTCTTTGGATGAGCTGATTGTTTTCTCACTGTGATGATGTCACATCCACTGCTGTGTCTAAAAATAATCTCTCTTTTTTTCCCCCAAATATGCCTCAAAAACTTCTGGGAGAAAATTAATTTAGCCTTTTTAAGAGGTGTTTGGTGAAGGAGCCTGAGTGGCTCAGTCGGTTAAGCATCTGCCTTCAGCTCAGGTTATGATTCCAGGGTCTTGGAATGGAGTCCTGCCTCCCCCTTCCTCTGCCTGCCGCTCCCCCTGCTTGTGTGTGTGTGCTCACTATCTTTCTGTGTCAAATTTTTTAAAAAGTGCTTGGTGAGATGATGGGAAAGTTTAAAAACCTGCTGTGGGGAATTGTTGGCTGGTTAAAGGATAAGATTTAGGTGTTCTTGGTAAAACCAATTTTCATGTAAATGGTGGCCTTCAAAAGTAACCTATGAGATCAGCTTTATAAGGAATGTGGTGTGGTGATCCCCTGATTAGAAAAAACAAATCCAGGGGCGCCTGGGTGTCTTAATCCTTTAAATGTCTGATGGCTCAGGTTATGATTTCAGGCTCCCTGCTGAGGGGGGAGTTTGTTTCTCCCCCTCCCTCTGTCCCCCCAATCCACTTGTGCTCTCTCTTTCAAATAAATAAAATCTTTTAAAAAAAAAAGAAAAAAACAAATCCAACAAATAGTTAAATGTGTGTGTGCAGAATAACAAAAAAAGTCATGTTATAAATACTTTTTTTTTCTTTATATTTTAATTATTACCCAGAAGGGGCTGGAGGAAGAGGAGTGATTGTTAGCATTACCTAAGGAGTTTTCTAGTATCCACTTGTCTGAGTCACCTGAGGGAAGGGCCACTGTTTTTCATGAGGGGTTTTGAGCATTTCAAGCCTTTTCTTGATTTTGCTAGTAGAGTAAGTTTTTAAATAAGTGGAAGAACTGAGAATGTCATCAAACTGCTCTTTGATGGGTGATGTTTTGCTCTTGTATTGATTGAAAGTTAAAATCTTATGGGCTTTCCAAACATATGCAACAAAGCACAGTTCCCGAGGGAGAGCTGCAATTTAAGGTGTTCCAAGATTGGATCTCTCAAGGGAAACTATGAGAAGCCAGCTTTCTCTTGTCTTGATGCTGCAGTTAAACAATGAACAGACATAATTCCTGGGTGCACGAGGAGATTCGGTTAGGAGAAACGGTTAAACAAAATCCAGTACTAACAGAGAAATAGCTGTTTACAAGAAGAAAGAGACTTTTACAATCTGTCTACATAATTAAAACTTATCTCAGAAGCAAGAGGATAGAAGAAAATGCATAAATCAGAACAGAGACACAAACCTGAAGGGAAGAGTAGATCTGAAAAGCCAGAAGAGGTATTCCTTGAGGGTTTGAAGGGGAAAATTATTACCTACAAAGCTGGAAAGAGATGAAGAATTTGCCCTTCCGTTCTTCAAGAGATGTTGCTCTACTCTGACATACCCTCCTGGGTAAGAAGTCAGGAGAAAACCCATAATTGTTATTATGGCAGATGTGAGTAGGATTGAGTGATTAAAGCCACAAGGCAGAAAGGCAATCTGGTGTAAAACGAAGAGATACGTTTGATTTTCTCCCATCTCAGTCCATTAACCCAACGTTGGCATTAGGAAATGGCTCTCATTAAACAAAGGTGAGGCAGGAGGAGCAGCAGTATTGCTTTAAGCAAACCTGAAGGTCAGTCATGATGGGAAAACACACCTATTTGGAGATCATACATCTACCTCTATGCCTGCAGGAAAATGCCGACTACTGGAGATTGAAATTACTTGGAATAATGCTATTTTATGTATAAGCATTATACATTTCCATGCTCAGAGGCTTCCTGCATTTCGTACAACTCCTTCCTCTCCCCAGTCATAAACACAGTACCTTGAACCTAATCGCTACTCATCAGTGTGTATCACATCGGACTGAATTTGGAGCTCCAATAACAAAATACAGGCCAACTAACCAATTTTCTAGTTGTGCCTGTAAATCCTCAGTCTTAACTTCTAAATGGAGAAATATGGACTATTAAAATCCTGAAAGAGGAATCTATGTGGCTTTATTAGAAAAAAATACTTGTTTATTTTTATTCTCATATCCTATTGATTTATCCCAAATGAACACACAAAAAGATATGTAAAAACAATTGTCTCACTACATTATCCCTTTTCCAACACTTGAAAAATCATTCTTTTAAGATGTCCAACATCATTCGTCCTCAGGAAAATCAAATCAAAACCACAAATGAGATATCACCACAAGCCTGTTAGAATGGCCTCCATCAAAAAGACAGGAGATGACAAGTGTAGGCATGGATGGGGAGAAAAGGGATCACTTGTACACTGCTGGTAGGACGGTAAACTGGTGCAGCCCCTTAAGAAAAACTGCATGGAGGCTCCTCAAGCAATTAAAAACAGAACTACCATATGATCCTGCAATTCACTTTTGGGTATTTACCTGGAGGAAATGAAAAAAACCATGTCAAAGAGACATCTCCTCCCCCACGTTCATAGCAGTGTTATTTACAATAGCCAGGACATGGGAATAACCTCTGCCCACTGATGGATGAATGGATAAAGAATATTACTCAGCTTCTTCTTCTTCTTTTCTTTTAAAGATTTTTATGTAGTTATTTGGCAGAGAGAGAAAGAGAAGCAGACTTGAAAGAGCAGGGAGGCCGATGGGCCGCTCCTGGGGCTCAATCCCAGGACTCCGGGGTCATGACCTGAGCTGAAGGCAGATGCTTAGCTGACTGAGTCACCCAGGTGCCCCCATTCTTACTATTCTTAAGGTGCTGTGCATCTAAAACTTACACAGTGCTGTATATTTGTTATATCTCAGTAAAACTTGACAAATTATTTTTAAATAACCCTGGTTTCCAATAGAAACATTTTAGGACTTTAGTATGCTAATTATTAGATGGAGGCAATTTATTTATTTATCTTTTAATTTTTAAATATTTATTTGAGAGAGTGCACTACTGGTGGGGGGGCAGAGGGAGAGAGAGAGAATCTCACCCTTACATGGGGTTCAATCTCACAACCCTGAAATCATGGCCTGAGCTGAAACCAAGAATTGGAAGCTTAGCCAACTGAGCCACCAGGGTGACCACAGAGACAATTTATTTAACAGGAAGTTATGCATTGTCCAGTTGGGCAGAAGTCTACAATTTTAGGGAAGGAGTTATGAAATGTAGAGAGGACTGTTTGGAACAAATTGTCATGGAACAGTTAGGCATAGAAGAACCCTGGAATCAGGACCTGTCCTCACCCTCTACCTTAGCAGGACCTCCATAGTCCTTGCCAGTCTCTACCTTTTTCTCATATTCTGAGCAAGTAAGAGACCATCGGGGATGAACTTCCTTAATTGACCGCCTGCTGTCACCAAGTTTACTACCATCTAACCCTGCCCACAAGTCTTTGCCTCTATCTCTAGCAGACTACTGTGAAACTCAACTCCATCTATACCATGCCAGGCTGTCTTATCCTAAACCTCTTCCCCCAATGACTTCCTTTGTAACCCCTTCAGCAACTGCCCCTATCACTGTCATTCCCAGATGAGCCTCAAGACAGCAGCACTCTGCCCTGATTGTCTCCGGTGACTATCTCCCAGCCATCTCTCCCAACACTCTCCAGGAAGCTAGAAGATATGAGGAGGCTCACAGGTTGTATACGGACTGAAACTTTATAGTTTCCTGGGGTCTTATTTTTTTTTGTTTTGCTTCTTCCTATTCTACTTACCTCCTCTATGAATTTCCTGTTCGTATCTCTTCCCCATTTTTCGTATTGATGTGTAGTTCCTTTTGCATTGGGGTTGGGAATTCTTTGTCAGTTATAGACATTACAAAAACTTCCTGTCTGACTTTTTCTTTCCTTCCTTTCTCCCCTGCTCCCTTCCTTTGCTTGTGGTGTGGCTTTCTTATTTTGAAGAAGTTTTTAATCAAATTTTGCCATTCTTTCCTTCTTGATATATCAGCTAGACTCTTGAAAGAAAGCACAGAATATACTCAAGTGCATGAAATTGTGGAGAGGTTAGTAATGGGGCAATTTCCAAAGACTGATCAGGGTTCTAGGAAACTAATAAAGGATGGAGTGGTTCCCAAGGGTCAATAACGGCAACCACTCCTAGAAGCGAAGAGAGGAAGTAGAGAGCTATTCTTGGAGGGGCTGGAAGGAGAGGGCTGGCTGATGAGAGCTGTCATTTGTCACACAGGGACACAGACAACCTACTGTACTGGGGTGTTAGGGGAACCAGAAGAATCACTTTCCTGCCCTGAGGATCCCGTCAGTGAGTCCTGTTGGGCACATCCTGTCGATACCTAAGGACAGCCTGCCATTTGGGACAACATGGATGAAACCCGATGGCATGATGCTGAGTGAAAGAAGTCAGACATGGGGCGCCTGGGTGGCTCAGTTGGTTAAGCGACTGCCTTCGGCTCAGGTCATGAACCCGGAGACCCAGGTTCAAGCCCCACATCAGGCTGCCTGCTTGGCGGGAAGCCTGCTTCTCCCTCTCTCACTCCCCCTGCTTGTGTTCCCTCTCTCACTGTGTTTCTCTCTGTCAAATAAATAAATAAATAAAATCTTTAAAAAAAAAAAAAAAGAAAGAAGTCAGACAGAGAGGGACAAATACCGTATGACCTCACTCATAGGTGGAATCTAAAAAAGCACCCCAAACTCCCAAACCGGGGAGACTTTTTATGCAGTACATTCTGGTGAGCCTCACAAATCACAAAGCAGGTTAGGGCATGGTAGAGATGGGAGATAATCAAGTTTGCGTTCTTTATGAATTTTCCAAGATAATATTCCTTACCCTCAAATATTAAAATTATTATCCTGTATTTCCTTTCAAAAGTCACGAAGTTCTGCTTTTCATATTTAGTACTTGAATCCACCTAGAGTTTATTTTTGTGTACATTGTAAGGCATCCATTCCACATAGTTACCATTTGTCCAACTCTTTTAATTGGGCTTATCATTTCACTACTGATTTTTAATGTTGATTATTATATTTCCAATTCTTATATATGTTTGTTGCTGCTTCTAGATACATTGATCCAATGTCATATGTTTGTGCGAACATCTGGGCCTATCTTGGAGAGATGGAAAATGAATCTGATTACAGATTTAATTTTGCTAATTGTTATTTGTTTATCCATTCTACTTTTTGAGTCAGTTTTTAGAAAATTACATTGCCCACACAATTATCATTTCCTTTTGGTTTTCAAATGTACCAGCATAAAGTTGTTCATAGGATTTTATGATTTTATTTATTTTTTTTAAGATTTTATTTATTTATTTGACACAGAGAGAGATCACAGGCAGGCAGAGAGGGAGGAGGAAGCAGGCTCCCTGCCTAGCAGAAAGCCTGATGGGGGCCTCGATCCCAGGACCCTGGGATCATGACTCGAGCTGAAGGCAGAGGCTTTAACACACTGAGCCACCCATGCAACTGCATTTTATGATTTTAAAGAACTTTCCATTCCTAATATTATGTATTTGCGCCTTTTTTCTTTGATCATTCTTGCTGGAGATTTGTCTGTTTTATTTAAAAGTATATTGTAATTCCTCTCTCTCTCTCTCTCTCTCTCTTTGGTTTGTTTGTTTCTATTTCATTGATTTCTTCTCCTATCTTTAGTTCTTTCTTCATTCTACTTCTTGAGGGATATCCATTGAGTTTTTTTTTTCAGTCTTTTAATTGAAAATTAATTCATGTATTTTGGATCTTTCCTTTTATAAAACACATTTATGCAAAGCCATGAATTTCCTCCAAAACTACTTTATGGTAAATTGCTTTTTTATGTGTACTATTTTCATTGTCACTCAGTTCTAAATATCTTGTAATTTAAATTGATTTTGTCTTTTCTTAAATGTTTTTTCTCCTCCTTGTGTTAGACTTAGAGTTTTCCTAAAATTATCTAATCGCCTCTGTTCCATTCTGCTTTCTTTGAATCCACAGGTTTTGTTAGCTAAGCAGAACTTTAATTAAAAAGTAAAACTTCCTTAGCTATGAATTTTTCTATTAGTTTACAGTTTTCACAGGAACTTCAGCATGCTTTAAACAGGCACTGATTTATTTCTTCATCCTGATCATGTTTGAGATTTTGTTTAAATTCAATTTAAAAGAAATATTTATTATTATTAAGTTGCTGGCATCTCATTAATTTCTGTGCTCAGTGTTAATTTTTTTTTTTTTAAGATTTTATTTATTTGACAGAGAGAAACACAGCCAGAGAGGGAACACAAGCAGGGGGAGTGAGAGAGGGAGAAGCAGGCTTCCCGGTGAGCAGGGAGCCCGATGCGGGACTGGATCCTGGATCTCCGGGATCATGCCCTGAGCCGAAGGCAGTCACTTAACCAACTGAGCCACCCAGGCACCCCCAGTGTTCATTTTTGAGTGCTACACTGTGCTAGTTTACTTTCTTTCTTGTTGAACTATAGCCTTAAATATTTCTTCTAGTGAATACCTGGGAGTTAAATTATCTTTGGTTCTATATGTACAAACTTACCTTATTTTTGTCCTCATTCAGGAATGATGATATGGTGAAATATGAATTGAGGTTAAAAATTACTTTCTCTCAGCACTCTGAAAATTAATAACCATTCTTTTTCTTTCGGATCCATAATCTGGGTTAATGTTTCTGAGCAATGTTTCTACTTTACCAATGTCTCTGTTTTTGTCTATTCTACTGTTTATTCTGTCTATTGTATTCTTTCCAACACTGTATACCTTTATAGTATCCCAATTTCTCCTTCTCCAAATCCATCTGTTCTTGCTTCGTTTTGTTAGCTAGGATGCCATCGGAAATTACTCAAAGAAGAGGGCTGGACACTATGAGCACAAGTGAGAAGAAGGAACAAAAGCAGGGAAGGAATGTGCTTCATTTTCCAGAACCAACAGCCCCAAGCAAGGAAATGCCCAAGCAGGTGTTATACTGATAACCCCTTGCTAAATGAGCACATGGGTGGCTCAGTCAGCTGAGCTTCTGACTCTTGACTGTGGCTCTGGGTTATGATCTCAGGGTCATGGGATGGAACCTGCCCTGACTAGGGTTCTGTATTCAATGGGGAGTCTGCTTGAGAACCTTTTTCTCTGCCCCTCTTCCCTGCAGGCCTATTACTCTCTCTCTCTCTCTCAAATAATAAATAAATCTTAAAAAAACAAAACAAAACAAAACAAAACAAAACCTGTTTGAGTTGGATTGGAGCTAAAGACCTGTGCAGAAGCCCCCCTGAGTTTCCTGAAGTTACCTTTAGCTCATTATAATACTAAGATCTCCTATTACGGGCAAGTTTTCTGCCATTTTTTGAACACATGATGTAGGCTAGCGTGTTCTCATGTTAGCCACACACAATTGAACTAAAATGTTTGTGTGAGCGTACTGTGTTGCCTAATACACTGAATAAAAGCTTCCTGCACCAACCCCATGGGTCGAGAGCGCTTTGAAAGCAATCTCCCTGTCTCCTTACTTCTAACAAGTAACAAAAAGTTCTTCACTTTCAACATTTCTTTGGGTTGTGTTCAATTTGGTGCACCCCAAGTGGCAAACCTCTTGGGTCTGGTTACATTTTTTTCTCTGCTTTTCGAGTTTGTGATACTGTTATTCATAATAGAAAATGCGTATTTGGTCTTCCTCCCAGTTTCTCACACAGAGCTCTTAAAACCCTTGACATTCCTCAGAGATAAGTGATAAAGGTGTCTTTTGTTATGTTAACAAGGTGACCTTTCCCTAGCCCCTAGGTCAAGTTGGGGTGGGTGCTAGTTGCCAAGGGAACCAACCTTGATGGAGGGTTGGAACTTTTAGCCTCCATCCCTGACCTCTGCGGAGAGATGAGGTGCTGGAGGCTGAATCAATCACCAGTGGCCAATGATCGAATCAATCATTCCTATATAATATTAGAAGCCTCCATAAAACCCAAAACAACAGGGTTCAGAGAACTTTCAGGTTGGTCAGCCAGAATGCATCCATATGAATGTGACACACTCCAGTTCTGTGGGGACAAAAGTTCTCAACATTGGGATATATCCTTGCCTTATGTACTTCACCTGGTTATTTATTTATATCCTTTATAATATTCTTTTATAATAAACCAGTAATCTAGTCAGTAAAATGTTTCTCTGAGTTCTGTGAGCCTCTGTAGCGAACTAATGGAACCTGAGGAGGGGGAGGGGGTTGTAGGATCCTCTAATCCCTAGCCAGTTGTTTAGGAGCAGGGGGACAACCAGGACTTGTGACTGACATCTGAAGGGGGAGGGGGCTAGGGGTAGGGGTCCAGATGAGCAGGAAGAAGGGGAAGTCTCGTAGGACTGAGTCCTTAACCTGTAGGATCTGATGTTATCTCCAAGTGCATGGTGTTAGTTCCTGAGTTAAATTTATGTGATACCTGGTCAGTGGTTATGGAGAACGGGAGAGCTGCTTGGTGATGTTGCATAAATCGTATATACCAGAAAGTTTTATGTACTTTTATTAGGAACTATTGTTTACTCTTTGAATATTTTAAATGTATTCTAAAGTTTTTGTCGGACTGAACCAAAAAATCTAAATTTGCTTATAATTTTGCTTGTAAATCTCTTAGCATTAGATTTATTCATGATCTTGGAATTCTTATGAGTAAGCTCATTTCAGATGGAATAGTTCTTAAAATTTTTATTTTCCTTTTTCTCTCTTTCCCCATCTCTGCCTCTTTGTGCCATTCCTTCCTGATCAAGTAATTCTGTAGTTGCCTCCAAATTATACCTTGGGCTCCTCTCTAGAACTAAGGCTTATCATTGTGGGCTTAGTTTTTGACCTAGGGTGATACTGGGGCTGTTGTAAACCAGCCAATGAGCCTAGCTACCAGCTCCCATTGGGAGCTAAACTCCCAGATAGCCCAGCAGCTTCCACACTCAAAGTCTTACAGACTCATAATTTCTGCCTATTTCACCGGTTTTGCTTGTTTACTTCTGTTCCTGATTTCAAATCTGGTTTTATATTTTTATTCTTTGTTTTTTTGAAAATTTCATCTTCTATTGTCCTGTTTGGGGAATGGACTAGGATGAACATATTTCCTTCTCTTAATGAGAAATCCCCATGTAAACTTTTCAGACATAATTTTATCTATAGAAATGGGATAATGAAATCTGCACTACAGGGGCACCTGGGTGGCTCCGTCATTAAGTGTCTACCTTTGGCTCAGGTGATGATCCCAGGGTCCTGGGATCAAGCCTCTCCTAGGGCTCCCTGCTCTGCGGGGAGCCTGCTTCTTCTTCTCCCACCCCCTCTGCTTATATGCCCTCTCTCTCTCTCTCTCTGTCAAATAAATAAATAAAATCTTTAAAAAATAAAAATAAAACAAAACAAACAAATTTGCACTATTTTTCTGATGGCTTTAGAAAACTAAGTCAAACAGAATATGTGACCTTTTGGAAAAGTATAAATGTACTGTAAAATTACAAAGAATTTTGGTAATCTGGTCTAAGGAAATAAAGTTTTTATTTCATAGATTTTATAAGTGTATAAACTCTTAAAAAATTTATTGTCTTTATCAACCATACTGAAATTAAATTGTGATATTGGAAGGTCCAGATTTGGAATCCAAGCCACCATCCTGTTTACTCATAAAAACAGCTCCAGGTGTTATGGATAAATGGCCCCTGGAAAACAGAGGTGAGTGAGGTTGGGAGAGACACCCAACCAGTTAAACCCCTTAAACTCCCATCCAAGGAGGGTCCTGGGGAGGTATTTAGATGCAAACTAAGAATGGGAGGTTGACTTGTGAACTGTGTGACTCATGCTTGCTGTATGAAATGCATATAAACCCCTAGACCCTTGCATTCGGGGTCTTTGCTGAAACCCGCTGCACGGGGCAGATGCTTGGACCCCAGCTAGCTGGATATAAACCTCGCTGTGTGATCTACATCATCCTGAGCATCCTCGGTTCCTCTTTGGGGAGGCGGTCGACACCGCACTTTATCAATATGTAGTCAAAGGATATTTAGTCAATTATGGAGAGTGTTTTACTTAAAGGGAAATATGTAGACAGTACTCATCTCATTTAGTTATTGTAAAATGTTTTAACAACTGCAATACTGTAAGTCTTCACTGAATTACTCTTAATTGAATGAGAAATGTGACCTTTACATTTATTACTTAATGTTTTTACTATTTTCAAGTTAAATAACGATTTGAATCCACTTTATTATTGTGCAATTTCTGAAATTCTATAAGCAATTCCTATATACTTTCACTCAAACAATTTTTAAAGCTATCATTTTGAAATTAATTTTAGGCTCACATAAAAGTTGCAAAGATAAGTTGCAAAGCTGTACCCTATACTCAACTTCCTCCAATGATAACATTTTATGTAACCACAGGACAATTTATCAAGACCAGGAGCTGATGATAGTACATGTGGAAGGCAGAATAAGCCCCACCCACCCACCCAAAGAGACACCCCCTCCTCATCAGAGCCTGCAAATATATTACTTTACATGGCAATGGGGAATTAATGCAGATGGAAGCAGGTTTTGCTAATCCATTGACCTCAGTTTGGGGAGATTCTTCTGGATTACCTGGGTGGGCCCAGTATAATCACCAGGTCCTTAAAAGCCTAAGAGGGGAGCAGGAGAGGAAGTCAGTGATGTGATGGGAGCAGGAGAGGAACTCTGTGATGTGATGTGAGAAGAACGTAACTAGCCCTTGTCAGCTTTGGAGATGGTGGAAGAGGAGGAAAGGAACCAGGAGCCAAGGAATACAGGTGGCTGCAAAAAGACAAGAAAGAAAACAGGTCCCACCTGGAGACTACAGAAAGGAACGGGGACCTATTGACACCTTGACTTTAGTCTGTGTCACACTTCCAAACACAGGATGGCAAGATGATACATCTGTGCTGTTTAAACCACTAAATTTGCTAAGATCTATGATAGCCTCAAAAAAAACTAATAAGTACAAAACTTTTATAAAGTAACATTTTTAAAGGAGACAGTTTGTGAAATTGCTATGAATGGGTAGAATAATACTGATCTTTTCAAATACTTTTTGCATGGTTTCTCAAGTATAGTGTTTTCTGGGCTATTTCTGTGATAGCTCAATTGTTCAATTTTTTGCTCTGTTTCGGCATACAGAACAGAAACATATTCCTTTAGTAGACACTAATTTATAGGTGCTTCCTTAGGTATTTTGTTACTTTGATTTCCTGTATAATTTATTTAACAGGTACCTTCTACTTTTAGCTGTTGTAATTAAAATTTCATTATAATTAAAGTTTTTAACAAGACAAGGCTTTGCCCTTATATTCTTTGTTTTACAAGAAGAAGTTTTAAACTCACATTTTATATCCTAATGTTCGGTGTAGAGTTATTTATCTGTTTTTAGGCAACTATAGTCTATCTTTCTAGACTACAGGCGACTAAAAGCAAAAGTCCTTGCAAACATTTACTTAACACAACCATTTGTATGAGAGAGAGGAGAGACCCCTTCTAGAGATTATTGTTAAATGAATTATTCATCTCATCCTTCATGTTTATCTGTGCCCCATTCCAAAGTGTCAAATACAGGGAACCCAAGAACGGTGACTTTTACATTTGTTTAAGCCTCCTGACAGGAGTCTGTAGCCTGTTTTTACCTGCCAGTCAGGAGCTGTCAGGATCACATTAAGTAACACAGAGAGGGCCAAATTCTACTTTATTAAAGGGACCTATGAAGATGGAGGAAAGCCTGGAAATGTTTTTTTTTTGGAGTCCTGGGATTTGGCCATAGTGGTAGGAGAACAGGGCAGTTTGAGTGGGCCCGTCTGAGGTCTGTGAAGCAGTCATCGGCAAGGGATTATTCTAGATAAGGGAGGGCCTTAGCGAGGCCGGGAACGGTGGGGTTTTGGTGATGGGAGTGTAACTGAAACAGATGGCTTCCGGTCCACAGCTGGGGTCAACTGTGGTACGATCAACAGAAATGGGTAGGTGACAAGTAAGAAGCGGAATTAAAGAATTAAGTGGGTGCTGGGGGGCCTCCCTAATGTCTATTCCGGTTCTCTGTTTGGAAGCCTTGCTTTTTAGAAGAGGAATTCCTCACCTCCAGCTCCAGAGATGGACCCGAAATAGTGTGATCCTAAAAGGAAATTAATCCTATATTCCTAGTCAAAACAGTAATTTCAGAAATGGCCTGATGTATCAGTTTCCTGAGGCTGCCATAACGAATGACAACAACTTAACAGGCCACGGACATCAGGAGGAATAAGGTTAACCACTGGCCAGAAAACTCCCAGGCAGGGATTGGACGGGATTATATCCCATTCCAAAAAACCTGTCTTTTTGTTTATGGACGATGTCTTGTCTTTCATCACTGGAGGCCGTTTGCTGTAGTGTAAGTTAAGTATGTAGTTACTTTGTATCACACACAAATGATATACTATGTGGTACTGTGTAGTGCACTGCAGCTAAGATTTTGATGCCTGAATGCCTGAGTGCAAATCACAGTTTGAGGATTTCCTAGTTCTGTGACACAGCTTATTATGGAACATTTGTGTGCATCAGTTTCCCCACATCTAAGCTGGGGATAATAGAAACATCTGCCACGTGAGGTTGCCGTGAAATAACACATGCAAAGCATATGGAAGAATGCCTGACCCACAGAAGTGCATTAGAATATTAAGACATTAATATCTTTACCTTCTACATGCCCAACCCAGGGACAGATGCACTGCAGTTAATCGATAAGTATTTGTTGAAAGATTGGGTACTTTTACTTTAAAAAGCAGTCTGTTTTTTGCTGTTAGAGAGGTTTATTCTTCCAATTCCAGCCAATTCAATCCAAGCAATAAACAACCATTAGGTTCAAATACAAGCAAGGCTCCGTGCCAGGCACTGTATGCAAAGCCAAAATAAGTAAGGTTTAACCTCTGATCTTCAGCAGAGAATATTTGAACCTATCTCCTCATAACTCGCACAGGCTGCGTCTGGTAGAGCCTTCCAAGACAACTCAACAAATCTGTTCTCCTTTACATGACAGACTTTCCAATTACTGAAAACAATTATCCTGCCTACCCTTAATCTTTTTTACTCCAGGATAAACAATAAATATACACAATTTCGTCAGCCATTCCTTATAGGACAGGGTTTAGGAGCATTCAATCAACTTCATCATTCTCCTCCAGACACATCTGAGTTTGTTAATGCTTTTCTTTAAATGCAGGGCTCAGAAGTAGATACAATAATCTGAGTGTGATTGAATGGATGAATAGTGTTATGAGGATTTTACTATAAAAATAGTAGCTAAAGTTGAGTGCATCCACAGATAAAATGGGAGAATAAAATAGGTTATAGGTTAGAGTCTCAGGGGTTTCCTAGAAAGATCTTCTAAAAAAAATTTCAAAGGAAAAGATTGTGAAATAAGAAATGTCATAAAGAATGCGCATTACAAAACCAAGACAGAATATTATATGGTAGGCAGTAAATAAAATATCCACTTAATAAATATACACAGGAAAGGATTTAAGAAAGAGTAGGAATAAGAATTAACTATAAAATGTGGTCCTCCCCAAAAGTGGGAAAAGATGAGATCAGAAAAGATGACTTGGTCAATGTGGAAATTACTGAGAGAAGATGAAAGAGGACCAAAGGATTCTGAAGAGAGGAACTGCAAGGTGAGAATACAATATTTGAAACATTAGTTTGAAATGTCAGAAAAGAACAAGTATATGGACTTCAGAGCACAGTTGTTATACATGCAAATGTTATTCCTATCCTCTTGAACAATAATGAAAAACACCCTTAAATAACAATGAAGTATTTGGGGTATTATGGAAATAAACCATATATGCTAATTTGAATTTTTTTTTTTTCTGTTTCAGTGACAACAAGACATGAGTTTCTCATGTTGACTTATAGAGGGAGTTGCTTTTTAGGGAGACAGTCCAACGTATACAGGAAGTACCTAATCTAGTCAGTTCCGTGGGCCATTATGACTGAAAATAGGATAAGGCAAGAGAGAGAGACAAAAACAAGGGATGATGGAAAGAGGAATTTTAAAAGCTTCATAGTGGCATATATATTTCCAAAAACCTCAAAAAAAAAAAAAAGGGCAAATAAAAGCTGGCAGCATTTAAGAGGCAAGTGGCAATAGAACATTAGGAGGACATTTACTCTTATGAGTAAGCAGTAGTTCCAATTAGTATGTTAGCTACAACATAAAATGGAATAAATTAAACTGGTTTTGAAATGTTAGTTTTTACAGGAAAATAGCATTTTTTATACTTAACTAATGTCAAATATTTAAGGCTACTTCTAGTACAAAAATTCTTGTAATAAATAATTTAGACAAAAGTCTGGCATTGCTCTATATTTAACGAATTGTCTAGATATATTTTCTCTTTTTTAAAGATGTATTTATTTATTTGAGCTGGGAGGGGCACTGGAGGAAGGAGAACGACAAGCAGACTCTCTCTGAGCACAGAGCCCATGCAGGTTTCAATTTCAGGATGCTGAGATCAAGATCTAAGCCAAAACCAAGAGCTGGAGGGACACTTAACTGAATGTGCCACCCATGTGCCCACAGACATATTTCAAGCAAATATTTTTAAGACAATAAAAGATAGATAAATACTACTATTACTCGTTACCATTTAAATAAACTGTATCTTATATATCATCACAGCATCACCTGTATATTACATTATTTCTAAATCCCCTCTTCTCACACAGTAACAAAAAAATTCTTGTAAATGTCTTATTATTTATAGATTATCCTGCTTCCTTACATCAGATATACTGGGTAGTTATTTCTGTTAATGATTAATTAGCTAGACAGTCAATATCTATTTGGAAGACTGATTTTTTTTCCTTCATTATGTTATCCAGACATCTGATGTGTTGCTTTTGTATAATGTCTATTATAGAAAGGATAATAGTGTTACTATAAAGTATGAAATTCCATGGATAACATAAAGCTCTCTAAAACACTAGAAATGCATGTATATTCTAAAAGGAATATGATTTGTTTCTTACAGATAGTAAAGTTAGTAAACCAAACACTCATGACTAGCTCCAAGCAATCTCATGCAAATATTTATTAAATTCTCCTATGTGCTCCCTCTCTCTCCTCTTGTTTCACATTCTAGCCCATCTGTGCTTAGCCTGCAACCATTTAATAGAGAAATAACATGAACAAAAACAGCAGAGGTGCCTATCTACAAATCTTGCTTTAAAAAAGGAAAATAAATCTGCAAAAATATCTACAGACAAAAATCATATAGTACACTCTTAAGGCATTTTCAGAAAACACACCACAAAAATAGTGCTTATATTACAATATCAAAGTGACTGCCTAAGGTAGTTACTGAAGTAAGTACAGATACATTTGGAAGCCTGAAATGATGCCAACAAAGCAAAGCAGGAATAATATATAACTGAAAATTATCATTCCATAGAAAAGCAGGAAATACAACAAAACGTGAAAAAACATTGTGAAAAAACATTATAAAACCTCAAGGACAGTACAAAATTATGAATAATTAGTGCTACTTTTAATGTTATTGTACAGCTGATTTTAATTAATTTATTTAATTAATCAAGGAAGAGAATTTCTATTTAAATAGGGGCAGATTGAACCCATGTATTCCTTCTTCAAACTCCTCTAAAATAAAAGCAAAGAAACTTGAAAAAAAATGTACAAAGATAAATAAGGAAAGAGAAGATGGAACACAAGACAGAGAAAAAATAAATTTTTAGAAAATGAAGTGAAGAAAGAGGAGGTATAACTAACTTGAAAACCCATAAATGCTGAGGTCAATATATTTCCATAGATACTAAAAAGAAATAAGATGCTATGTGTTATCAAACTTAGGAAAGGTGCATCATGTTCCCCAGAAGAGGAAAGGCAAGAGAGAAAGTAAGGCAGAGAACATGAGAACAAACAAAGCAAAACTAACTAAACAATGACAACAGCAAATTCAAACAAACTATATTTTACATCCATAGAGAGAAAAGAAAACATATTAGTTCCGTCAAAGTGAGACAGGACTCACTATATTTAATAAGAGAAAGAAAAGGAAAGAAAGGAAGGAAAGGAAGGAAAGGAAGGAAAGGAAGGGAAGGAAGGGAAGGAAGGGAAGGAAGGGAGGAAGGAAGGAAGGAAGGAAGGAAGGAAGGAAGGAAGGAAGAAAGAAAGAAAGAAAGAAAGAAAGAAAGAAAGAAAGAAAGAAAGAAAGAAAGAAAGAAAGAAACTCTTGCAAATGAAAAATATAACCAAAACGAAAACCCAACCTGTAGGTTAGAAGATAGGTTAGGATGCCTTCTTGGAAGGCAGAGTAAAAGGACAAAGAGATGAAAAATTGGACAGGAAAAAAAAGCCAGGAAATATGATTCTTCTAAGAGATTCAACATCTGAATAAAGAAGTCCCAGACAGAGAGAAAAGTGAGAAAACAAAAGGAAGACCATTAGTGATACGATTCAAGAAAATTTCAGGGAACTGGAGGACATGAATTTACAGATGATCTCTGAGTACCTTAGCACAATGGATATAGAATAAATGCATCAAGGGAGATCACACTGACTTTTCAGAACACTAGGAATAAAGAAAGGATTCCATGCATTGTCAGAGAGAAACACACACCCAAGGGATCAAGAATCAGAATGGCAAACTTGTTGACAGCAACACTGAAATCCAAAACAAGGCAATGGAACAAGAATGTCTTCAAAATTCTCAAGGAAAATAATTTCTATTTAAAATTCTTAAATGCTACCAAATTCCATCAAAGTCTCAATCAAAGATGTGGATAGAACAAATACTTTCAGACAAGTTCTCAAAAAAGATTTACCTCTCCTAAAACTATAGGAGGAACTGATGAGGCAAGGGTGTAAGATAAGAAGAGATGGGATACAGAAAACTATAGGTCCAGAAAAGGAGAGAGATGACATGAGAGAAGTTTCAGTTACAGGTGTAGAGGGTAAACAGTTCAAACTAGACCAAAACAGAGGGTTGGGAGAAAGTTTCTATCAAGATGAATCTAGTAGACTTGATTTGTCTGAACATCTGTTCTCACAGAAATGTCTACTGGATATTTCCATCATATATTCTACCATTTCTCACACTTCTTATCTGTTCCAAATTTCTTATGATGACAGTCAAGGCCCTTTCTGATGTTGCTCTTGATTACTTCCTTAATTTTATTACTCATACCTTCATCTCAAACTTCACTCTTATGGTAGGATAAATTATTTAAATTCTTAAGAACTAACTGCATTCATTTTTGTTCATAGCCACAGTATCATTCTCTCCTTTCTTTTTCAGGCCCTCTGCCAACCTCAAGCTGGTCCTTGTTTGTTTTTTAGGACTCATCTTTGAAATGATGTTCATGGTACCCCCTATATCAAACACAGTGCCTCAGACATGGTGAGTAGGACATAAAGATGTGGTGAATAATGAACAAAACCCCTTGTGGGTAGATAACTGATCTCTAGATAATATCTTCAATTCAACACAAATAATGCTGCTTCATCAGTCTTTCTTAAGTATTTCTTATTAGTTTTCCTTTTCTTAAAAAGTTATTAGATTTTGTTGTTGTTTTTGTTATTGTTGTTGTTTGATCTTACATGAAAAACTCTTCTATCTGCCTTAAAAGGCTCTTCATAAGGTGGTCACAATACTTCTGCGACCTAATTTCCTGTTGTCCCCCAACAGAAAGTCTCCTTTCCAATCTACTGATTCCTGAGCACTCCATGTCCATCTGTACATACATTAGTTTGTTTTTTCTTTTTATGACATCTATCCTGAAACTTTCTTCCTTTCTGATCTCTATCCCATACATGAGCAGCTCAAGGCTAACTTCTCTCACAAAGCCTCAGAACTACTCCAGCCTTTACTGATGATAATAGCAACATTTTAGTCATTTATCAAATGTATTTTGAGAATCTGTTATTTGACAAACATTGTTTAGGTACTGAGACACAAAAGTAAGCTGGGAAAAAGCAAGAAAACAAGCTAAAACAAATGAAACATACGATTACAATGTGTAACATATGCTAAAACCAACGGGCAAGGTAACACGATATACAGTCTCATTTACATGGGGAATCTTAAAAAAAAAAAAAACCCAAAAGCTAAAACAACAACAACAACAAAGAACTTATAGAAACAGAGTATAATGGTGGTTACCAGAGGCTGGGAAGTTGGGAAACTCAGGAGTTATTGGTCACAGAGTATAAGCCTTCAGTTATAAGAGAAGTAAGTTCTGGGATGTAATGTTTAGCACCTAGTGACTATAGGTAATAACACTATATTGTGTACTTGAAAATTGCTGAGAGTAGATCTTAAGCATTCTTATCATACATTACACTTACACGCACAAAAAAGGCAGCTATATGAGGTGATAGATGTGATAATTAACTTGAGTCTGGCAATCATTTCACAACGGATATTTATCAAATCATCATGTTGTACATGACAAAAAAGATAAAATATATCTTGAGTTGGCATCACTTAATCAGGTGATCCCTTTTTTTTAAATAAAGATTTTATTTATTTATTTATTTATTTGACAGAGAGAGAGATCACAAGGAGGCAGAGAGGCAGGCAGAGAGAGAGGAGGAAGCAGGCTCCCTGCCGAGCAGAGAGCCTGATGCAGGCCTCCATCCCAGGACCCTGAGATCATGACCAGAGCCAAAAGCAGAGGTTTTAACCCACTGAGCCACCCAGGTGCCCCAGGTGATCCCTTAAAAGTGGGTCCAGGACTTCCTTGGAGCTAGAGATGCTCTCCCACTGGCTTTGAAGAAGCAAAAAGCTAGCCATGAACTTCTTATGCACAGAGGCGGCCTTTAGGAATTGAAGGTCTCAATCTTCTAGTTATAATAAGGAACTCTGCCCATAAATTCAATAAGCTTAGAAAAAGACCCTGGGCTTCAGATGAGAATATGGCCCAGCGAAGAGCTGGATTACAGCCTTGTGATACTTTGAGAAGAGAATCCAGTAAAGTTGCTCCTGACTGCACAACAAGGAAAGATATCAGAGATAAAGAGGGGCATAACATAATGGCAAGGGAGTCAGTTCTCTAAGAAATTATAACAATCCTTAACATGCGAGTGTAACAGTAGAGCATCAAACTATTATGACGCAAAGATTGATAGAACTGCAAGGAAAAGCATCAAACTACTGTGAGGCAAAGATGATAGAACTGCAAGGAAAAACAGATAAATCCACTATTATAGTTGGAGACTTCAACAACACTGTATCAGAAATGAACAGATACAGGGGTGCCTGGGTGGCTCAGTTAGTTAAGCATCTACCTTCAGCACAGGTCATGATCCCAGGATCCCAGGATCAAGCCCTGCATCAGGCTCCCTGCTCAGAGGGAGAGTTTTTCCCTCTCCTTCTGCCCCTCTCCTCCCCACTCATGCTCTCTCTCTCTCACTCTCTCTCTCAATAAATAAAATATTTTTTAAAAAAAAGAAAGAAAGATGGGGCGCCTGGGTGGCTCAGTTGGTTAAGCCACTGCCTTCGGCTCAGGTCATGGTCCCGGAGACCCGGGATCGAGCCCCACATCGGGCTCCCTGCTCGGCGGGAAGCCTGCTTCTCCCTCTCTCACCCCCCCTGCTTGTGTTCCCTCTCTGACTGTGTTTCTCTCTGTCAAATAAATAAAATCTTAAAAAAAAAAAAA
>PITA01004364.1:0-124636 GCA_004023965.1 Spilogale gracilis
TGGTATCTCATTGTGGTTTTGAATTATATTTCCCTGATGCCAAGTGATGTTGAGCATTTTTTCATGAGTCTTTTGGTCATTTGTATGTCTTCTTTGGAGAAATGTCTGTTCATGTCTTCTGCCTATACCTTGACTGGATTATTTGTTCTTTGGTTGTTGAGTTTTATAATTTCTTTATAGACTGTGGATACTATCCCTCTATCAGGTATGTCATTTGTAAATATCTTCTCCCATTCTGCTGGTTGTCTTTTGATTTTGCCAGCTGTTTCCTTTGCTGTGCAAAAGATTTTATCTTGATGAAGTCTCAATAGCTCATTTTGCCTTTGTTTCCCTTGCCTTCAGAGACCTGTCTACTCAGAAATTGCTGTGGCCAAGGTCAGAGAGGTTGCTGCCTGTGTTCTCAAGGGTTTTGATGGATTCCTCACATTTAGGTCTTCCAACCTTTTTGAGTTTATTTTTGTGTACAGTGTAGGATAATGCTCCAGTTTCATTCTTTTGCATGTCTCTCTCCAATAATCCCAACACCATTTGTTGAAGAGACTGTCTTTTTTCCATTGGATATTCTCTCCTGCTTTGTCAAAGATTAGTTGACAGTAGAGTTGGGAGTCCACTTCTAGGTTCTCTATTCTGTCCCGGGGATCTATGTGTCTGTTTTTATGCCAGTACCATACTGCTTTAATGATTACGGCTTTATAATAGAGCTTGAAGTCTGGAATTGTAGTGCCACCACCTTTGGTTTTCTTTTTTAAATTTCCTTTGGCTTTGGGGTCTTTTCTGGTTCCATACAAATTTGAGGATTTTTTGTTCTAGTTCTGTGAGAAATGTCGATGGTACTTTGATAGTGATGGCATTGAATGTATAGATTGTTCTCGGTAGCAGAGATATTTTAACAATATTTGTTCTTCCAATCCATGAGCATGGAACATTTTTCCATTTCTTTGTGTCTTCTTCAGTTTCTTTTCTGAGTATTCTATAGTGTACAGAGTATGGATCCTTTGCCTGTTTGGTTTATTCCTAGGTATTTTGGTGCAGTTGTAAGTGAGATCGATTCCTTAATTTCCCCTTATTCTGTCTCATTGTTAGTGTATAGAAATGCAACTGATTTCTGTGCACTTTGAGTTCTAGCAGTTTTGGGGTGGAGTATTTGGGTTTTCCACACAGAGAGTATATGTCTGTGAAGAGTGAGAGTTTGAGTTCTTTGCCCATTCAGATGCCTTTTATTTCTTTTTGTTATCTGATTGCTGAGATGAGGACTTCTAGTACTATGTTGAACAACAGTGGTGAGAGTGGGCATCCCTGTTGTGTTCCTGACCATAGGGGAAAAACTCTCACTTTTTCCCCATTAATGATATTTATTCGCTGTGGGCTTTTTGTAGATGGCTTTTATGATATTGAGGCATGTTCCTCTATCCCTACACTGTGGAGAGTTTTAATCAAAAAGGGATGTGGTATTTTGTCAGATGCTTTTTCTGCGTCTGTTGAGAGGATCATATGGTTCTTGTCCTTTCTTTTATTAATGTAGCATATCACATTGATTTGTGGACACTGAACCACCCTTGCAGCCCAGAAATAAATCCTACTTGGTTGTGGTGAATAATCCTTTTAACGTACTGGTGGGTCCTATTGGCTAGTATCTTTCTGAGAATTTTGGCATCTCTGTTCATCAGTGATATTGATCTGTAATTCTTTTGGTTGGGGTCTTTGGTTTTGGGATCAAGGTAATGCTGGTCTCATAGAATGAGTTTGTTAGTTTCCTTCCATTTCTATTTTTTGGAACAGCTTCAAAAGATAGGCATTAATTCTTCTTTAAATGTTTGGTAGAATTCTCCTGGACCCTTTTGTTGGGAGATTTGTGACTACTGCTTCAATTTCCTTGCTGTTTATGGGTCTGTTCAGGTTTTCTATTTCTTCCTGTTTGAGTTTTGGTAGTTATACGTCTCTAGGAGTGCATCCTTTTCTTCCAAATTGCTTAATTTGCTGGCATATAGTTGCTCATAACATGTTTTAATAATTGTATTTCTTTGGTGTTGGTTATGATCTCTCCTCTTTTATTCATGATTTTATTAATTTGTGTCCTTTCTCTTTTCTTTTTGCTAAGTCTGGCCAGGTATTTATCAATCTTTTTAATTTTTTCAGAGAACCAGCTTCTAATTTCATTGATTTATTCTACTATTCTTTTGGTTTCCATTTCATTGATTTCTGCTCTAATTTTTATTAATTCTTTTCTCCTCCTTGGTTTAGGCTTTATTTGCTTTTCTTTCTCCAGCTCCTTTAGATATAAGTTTAGGTTCTGTATTTGAAACTTTTCTGGTTTCTGGAGAAAGGCCTGTATTGATATACTTCCCTCTTAGGACTGCCTTTGCTGCATCCCAAAGATTTTGAACAGTTGTGTTTTTGTTTCCATGAATTTTTTTTTAAAGGTTTTATTTATTTGACAGAGAGAAACATAGCCAGAGAGGGAACACAAGCAGGAGGAGTGAGAGAGGGAGAAGCAGGCTTCCCGCCGAGCAGGGAGCCTGATGTGGGACTCGATCCCGGGTCTCCGGGATCAAGACCTGAGCCGAAGGCAGTCGCTTAACCAACTGAGCCACCCAGGCGCCCCTGTTTCCATGAATTTTTAAAATTCTTTAATTTCCTGGTTGACCCATTCATTCTTTAATAGGATGCTCTTTAACCTCTATGTATTTGTTTTCCTTCTAAATTTCCTCTAGAGATTGAGTTCAAGTTTTAAAGCATTGCGGTCTGAAAATAGGGAATAATTTCAATCGTTTGGTACCAGTTGAGACCTGATTTGTGACTCAGTATGTGATCAGTTCTGGAGAATGTTGCATTTGCACTCAAGAAGAATGTGTATTCTGTTGCTTTAGGATGGAATGCTCTGAATGTCTGTGAAATCCATGTAGTCCTATATGCCTTGTTTCCTTGTTGATCTTCTGCATAGATGATCTGTCCATTGCTATGGTGGGGTGTTAAACACATTGATAATACAATAATGCTAAGGGACTTTAATTTTTTTAATAATTTGTTTATATAATTGGTTGCTCCTGTGTTAGGGGCATAAATATTTACAATTGTTAAATCTTGTTGGATAGACCCTTTATGGTATAGTGACCTTCTTCATCTGTTACTAGTCTTCAGTTTAAAATCTATTTTGTCTGATAAAAGCATTGCTACCCAGCTTTCTTTTGATATTCATTAGCATAATAAATGGTTCTCAACCCCTCACTTTCAATCTGGATGTATCTTTGTAATTGTTATTCTGAATTCTAGCTCTGACATCTCTTTATATCCATACTGATTAAGTGTCTGACAGTTGGTACTGCCTCTTATTCTCTTTTCTTGGGTGAATTTTTTCCATCTTGTCATTTTTGTCCAGAGACAAATAGATGTACAAGAGAAAAAAATACAAAAATAACCATGACTTCAGCAAAATATGTACTAAACAAATCAGAAGAGATCAGAAACCAAAAAAGGGAAAAAAGAGAATATAATCAAATGGGTTGACTGAACGGAGTAATACACTAGGTCCTGGGTGTATTTTGGTCTGTTTGTTCGAAAATAGATCCCCAAATTGTAAAGAAAGAAAAACTTTCATATATACAAATATAAAATTGAATACAATGAAAGGAAGCCAAAAATGAATATATATGTCAAATGTAAATATAAAAATGAAAACTGAAAAAGATTTAAAAGGGTTGATAAAATAAGAAACTAGTTAAAAAGGAAAAAAGGAAAAAAAAATAAACTGAAAGCCTAATGAATCACGAGAGAAAAACCTCTGCTTCTGTATACTCTTTATCCCTAGTGCTGGAGTTGTGTCGTTCTGTGTGCTCTGTGAACTTGGTGCTGGCCTGATGTTCCAGCAGGTCTTCTGGGGGAGGGGTCTGCTGTGCAGATTCTCAGGTGTCGGTCTGGGCAGAGTTGCTCTGCTCCTTGCCAGGGCACTGAACTCAGTGTAAGCTGTTTCAGATTGCTCTATGTGGCTTCTGTTCCCTGAAGGCTTTCCATGCTGCTTTAGAGGATGGGAATGGTTGTGCCCTGGTCTCCAGTGGACAGCTGACAATTCACACCCCACATTCTTCGGCCAGCCCTCACAGAAAAGCACTCACTCTCGTCTCCCTGGTTTCCCTCTGCACTCTGTACTGTAACTGAGCATTTTTATCCTAGGCACAGGACCCTGCTGAGTCTCCAAGCTTTACAGACTCCTGCAGTGCACACATGCGCTGCTCCCCTGGGGCAGGGAAGGGACTCTCACCACGGTTTTGCTGCTTGCTGGGCCCCTGCTCAGACAGCAGTCCATTGATCATGCCTTGGTTTGTGGTTTATGACAACACAGAGCTGAGAGCCCACTCCCAAGCCTGCTGATTGCAGCTGGCTTCCCTGTTCTGATGCTTGGGAGCTCGGCTGTACTCCGGCACTCCCATTCTTTCTGTGACCCTGGGGATCCTGAGACCATGCTATCTCATCTATATTCTCCCTGCTTCAGTACGTGAGCACCTTTCAGGAAGGGATGTCCCCCACGGGAAAAGATTTCCATAAGTTCCAATTTTGCACCCCACTGCTATATCACTTTCCGGTACCTGGCCCCACCTCCCCCGTCCTTGGATTCACTTCCCTGCACTTCCTACCTTGCAAAAAGAGGTCACTTTTCTATTTGTAGAATTGCAGCAATTCTTTTCTTAGATCTCCGGTTGATTTTGCAGGTGTTCAGAATGATTTGATAGCTATCTAGCTGAAATCCTGGGACCAGATGAAACTAGGGTCCCCTACTCCTCTCCTCTCCCATCTTCCCCGGGACCTAGAAAGATGATTTTAGATTGAGCTGTTTTTGGTTAAGCTTGTTTTTTAGATTTCAATTTAAGCTGCCTTTAATAGTCACTTATTCATGTATTTGTTGTATGATTTCTTAATTTGTGTTTAATCTGACATTATTATTGCTATTTATAGTCTACCTTGTCCAACAGGAGTTTGAGATGGCTTTCAAATAATGGTTAAAAATAAAGAGATCAAGAAAATGAAAATAAAGGTCAAATTGAGTGGTTTAATATTAGTGAATATTAGCTTGTGTCACCAAATATTTTGTTTTATTATTATTATTATTATTATTATTATTTTTTTTTTTTAAAGATTTTATTTATTTGACAGAGAGAAACACAGCCAGAGAGGGAACACAAGCAGGGGGAGTGAGAGAGGGAGAAGCAGGCTTCCTGCCGAGCAGGGAGCCCGATGTGGGACTTGATCCCGG
This sequence comes from Spilogale gracilis, assembly GCA_004023965.1. Taxonomy (NCBI): domain Eukaryota; kingdom Metazoa; phylum Chordata; class Mammalia; order Carnivora; family Mephitidae; genus Spilogale; species Spilogale gracilis. Next base: position 5,246 of record PITA01004364.1, read on the forward strand.
GTCTCCGGGATCATGACCTGAGCCGAAGGCAGTCGCTTAACCAACTGAGCCACCCAGGCGCCCCTTATTATTATTTTTAAATTATTTATTGACTTGAGTTCTCTTAAGCATTTTATTCTTATCTTGGGCCCTAGCATCTTCCGCTAAAGCACTGACCTTTCCCTGCTGGCATCTGCAGAGCTGTAACTCTTGGTCCATACAGTGTATTTGCAGCAGAAGCTGCCATAGTATCTGGCATATTGGGAACTTAATAGCAAACATTTACAAAGTAAATGAATGGAGGTGTAATATCATACTTTTGTACCACTGTTTCCCAGGTTGTAATGCTTGGGGTTCTCACAGTTCCTTCAGAATATACCTAAGCTTCTGTGCCAAGCTTCTGTAGTTTCGGGGAGGCTTACAACTTTGGAGCAAGGATACTGGTCCTTGTTCTGCCTCAGATCAGCTAAGTGTGCTCCTTTCTCTTTTGGTCTCCTATTTTCCCTCATGTGAAAAAAATGGCTTAGACTTCATGACCTCTGAAGTTCCCACTGGTTCACTATATGAAAATTAGAAAAGGCTAATTTTTAAAATTTCTATTTGTGTACATGTCAGGATTTAAGCTTTCAAAACTTTAAAACTAAATAATTTAAAATTATATATGTATTTTATTTATTTTTAATTTTTTAAAAAATATTTACTTAGACAAGGGGAGAGTGCAGGGGTGGGAAGGGGCAGAGGGAAAGAGAGAAACTGACTCCCTGCTGAGCACAGAGCCCAGTGTGGGGCTCCATCTCATGATCCTGAGATCATGACCTGAGCTGAAACTAAGAGTTGGACGCTTAACCAATGCACCACCCAGGCTTTCCCTAAGATGAATTGTATGTATATTTTAAAGAAAATATTATAATGTAAATTTTCTTCTGCCTTTCCTAGGTCATTGTGGAAAGACATTTGCCATTCTGGAAAAATTTCTGAATCACAGCCATGACAAAATAACATGGTTGGTCATTGTGGATGATGATACATTAATAAGGTAAGGAGTCCTTCTCATCTTAGGATGGCTTTAAATTCTACATATATTCATATTCAGAAGCTATGATGGGTACTTTCACTTCTGGACAAGATGGAGTAACAGGGACTAGGTTTACCCTCACCTCTGACAACTTCCTCAAAAGGACAAAACACACAAAATAAGGGTTTTTAAGGCACTGGATATTAGGCAACAAAGGACAATGACCCCTGAGACATGTGAAACATAGGAGGTGAGATCTGTGGCCCCAGATAATGCCTTAAGGAAGTGTAAATAGCAGCTGAGGGTTCCCCTGCTGAGGGAGGGGAACCTAGGTGGAACCTGGCTGACCCCTGAGTTGAAGAGATAACGCAGAGAGCCTGGGGTCACTGAGCTCATTAGTTTGCCGGACTGAGCACTGGAGAGGGAGAGCTGCATTGAAGGAGAACACCAGAGATCTGTGAGGGCTCCCCTGAAGTACTGATAAGTACACATGTGTGTGAGGAAACTATTGGAGGCTGGTAAGAGAACCAGCCAAAATCAGAGGGGATGGCAGCCAGCACACAGGGCTGAGTAGAGTACCTGTTCCCACCAGCCAGACTGGGAAACCCTGGATTCATAGGGTATTGGGTAAAATATATAGAAATGTCTTGCTTTAATAACCCAACAGAGATTCATAATGTTTGGTGTTCAGTCAAAAGTTACCAGACATGTAAAACAGTAGGAAAACACCTCCATAATAAAAACCAGTTGACTGAAATTACCCTAGAAAGATACAGTGTTAACTAGTTACTATAACTACCAGTTCTGTCAGTTACAGCTTAATAACTCTTCCATTTATTCAAAAAGGAACATGAAAAATATAAAACTGAACTTCTAGAAACTTCTAGAGATGAAAACTACATTGTCTGAGGTGAAAAATCCTTTGGAGGAGATTAGCAGCAAAGTAGCTATTGCAGAAGAAAATATAAGTGAACTTGAGGACATTGCAACAGTAACTATCCAAAGGAAAAACGAAGATAAATAATTTAAAATCAGTGAACAGAACATCACTGAACTATGGGACAATCTCAGGTGGCTTTGTATATATGTTCGAAAAGGCACCTGACAAATTAAATTTAAAGAAATATTTTCCAAATTTGTTGAAAACTATAAACCAGCTGATCCAGACACCGATTCCAGATCGCTGAACCCTAGACACAACTGTGGACATCCAAGCAGGCACAATCCCCTCCAAGAATGTGGTCTTTCTCAAGGACATCTTGTATAGCATTTATTGTATCTAACTACTTCACTTGTGTCATCAATCTTCAGTATAACCTACATTAAAAGTTTTGCCACATTTTCTTCATATTTGCCGGCAATAATATCTAAGTGCCCAATGAGGTCTTAAATGTATTTTTTACCTTGAGCTTGTCACCTTTTCCTTGCAAGACTCTGACATCATTCTTGATTGAATGAACTTTGACTTCTCCTAAGTCCTGAGGCTGAATAATTGCAAGATTTAGAGTGAGGTCAAAAATTCAAAAACTGAGGGGTACCTGCAACAGCAGTTGGTTAAGCATCCAACTTTTGATCTCAGCTCAGGTCTTAACTTCAGGGTCATGAGTTCAAGCCCCACTTTGGGCTCCATGCAGGCATACAGCCTACTTAAGAAAAATAATTCAAAAACTGAAAAAGGAAGTGGGAAGGGAAGGGAAAAAATGAATTTTAAGCTCAAGAAAAAGAAAAAGGCAAATTCCTATCTGGAGTTACACTAAAACATCCCAAAGTAAACAAACTCAAATGAAAACTTAATAAGGGACATGATGAAAATTAGGAAAGTAATCCAGAAAATGGGGTCAGGTAGTTAATGTTAGAAAAAAAGTGGCTCAAAATGAAGAGGCAATGAAGTCTAATACATGTATAATTGGAGTTCCTAATTGAGGAAAAAAACCCCAAAAGAACAGAAATAACATTTAAATTACTAGAAATAAAAGAGGACCTTAATGTATATATTGATAGGACCTACCTAGTAGGTGCCATGGAAAATTGACTTGGGATCCTCAGTTTCTTCACATAGTTGGGTAAAACTTCTAGGTTTTGATAACTTCCTCTGACTGAGGCAAAATGATGAAATAACCTATAGAGCAAGAAAGTAAGACTGGCGTCAGACTTTTCAGAATAACATAAGTATGGAAGTAGTAGAGGAACATGTTAAACTAAATAAATAGTCACAAATTTTATGTGCAGCCAAGATTCTCTTAAGTATCAAGGCTATAGGAAAGTAATGTCCATGAACTAAGGGGGCAGTATGCACATGCATCCTTCCTAGGGAATATATTAGAGAACGTCATGCAAATGAGAGATGAAATTTGGGCAAGAGGACTGATGGTGGACATTTCATATATTTAACGATAAAACTAGAACAGCGTTGGGGATGTGGGTAGGGGAATAGTATATGAATGTATGTTTTGGCAAAACAGAATCCTGAAACTTTAAAAAAATGGAAAGAAAAGGCAAAGTCGAATAATATCATGGCTTACTGTATAGCTAGTAGATGAGATTCAAAGGATACCATGTAAAACTAACAGATCTAACATAATAAGGCATAACAAGTTAAATATAAGATAATGGAAAAAACTTTTACAACGCAAAGAATTTTTCTTAAAGGAAAAATTAAAGAAATACAATAAATAGTGTATCTATAATTAAAACCCAAAGTAATTTCAGTGTTAAAGCCAAATATCATCAGTTGTATCACTAAATTTGAATGGGTTTAACTCACCAAAGAACTTTTCATATTGGCTGATAAAGCAAACCCCAACTCTACTTTTATATAAGAGACATACATACACATAGTTCTTCCAAAAGCCTAAAAATAAAGGGATGGATAAAAATTTGGCAAACTCGGCGTCTGGATGGCTCAGTTGGCTAGGTGGCTGCCCTTGGCTCAGGTCATGATCGTGGTGTCCCAGGATCAAGTCCCGAAATGGGCTCCTGGCTCAGTGGGGAGTCTGCTTCTCCCTCTGACCCTCCCTCTTCTCTTGTTCTCTCTCTCATTCTCTCTCAAATAAATAAAATTTAAAAAAAAATTTCAAAAGACTTGGCAAACCAATGAGAATAAAAAAATTCAAATGTCAACTCTAAAAGCTGGGGGAAAAAAATCTCAAAGCTAACCCAAAAAGCACAAGGAAGGAAATAATAAAGATACATGCAGAAATGATAAGGAAAAGAAAAAGATCAAATTTATCAAAATTTTGTTTCCTTGAAAAATTGGTACTGAATGCTTTTCTCATTTAATGATATCTCCTGGAAATCAAAGTACACAATGTATTTAGTATGCTAGTTTCTATTTAAGAATGAAAAGGAAATAAAGCATACCTTTATCACCTTATCTTTACAAAAACAAGTGAGGGACAGATGAACCAGTAAACCATGAAGTTAGTTTTTAAAAGGCCTGGGTGGGAGAAGAGGATAGATGGAGTAGGGGAGGGTGTGATACTTCTGAATACATCTCTTAATTCATTAAGTTAGGGAAACATGCTCATATTTTACATACTTGAAAATCAATAAGGACAGGGGAAAAGTCAATAAAGATAGAGGGAAAAAAAAGACAAATGTACTCAACTGCTTCAAATGGAAACATCATCACAGTGAAGGAAAATGGTTTCCCACTGGCCACATATTGGAGAAGCATCATATAATTAAGGACAATGAATTATGAACCATTAAAATTAGGGATCCATGAGTTCATGCTTATAAGAAGTAGAAAATAGGTATGTTCAGGAATAGTGACTTGTAATCCTCCTTTTTTATAGTGTCTTTATTTGGATTTGGTATCAGGGCAATGCTGACCTCACAGAATGAGGTTGAAAGAAAAGCTTTTCCTCCTCTTCTACTTTTTGAAATAGTTTGAGAATAAGAGGTATTAACTCTTCTTTAAATGTTTGATAGAATTCACCTGTGAAGCCTTATGGTTCTACTTTTGTTTGTTGGGATTCAATTTCCATGCTGGTAATCAGTCTGTTCAGATTTTCTGTTTCTTCCTGATTCAGTTCTGGGAGGTTTATCCATTTATTCTAGGTTCCCTGAAACTAATATAATACTGTATGTTCATTAGACTGGAATTTAAAAAAATAACAGTGGAAAAATAGTAACTGTCCAGTGGAGAAAGCAGACAACAACTTGACTGGGTGGACCAGTGAAGATCAGAAGGACATCATGTGTCAGACAGCATCACATTACCTGATAGAAAACGTAGATGCTGGACTTTCTCATGAGGAAACAGCAGACAAACCCGACATGAGGATCATTCCATTAAAAATGGGGAGGTGCTTTTATTATTAAAAATAGAAGTGTCATGAAAGACAAAGAAGCTAAATAACTATTGCAGATTGAGAGAATAAAGTGATATGACAAATAAATGTAATTAGGGATCCTGAGCTGCATCCTGTACTGAAAGGAAGATGTGCCATAATGGACATTGGGTCAATTGATAAAATTGGAATATGGGTGGTAGCTTAGATAGAAGCATTTGTTTTCAGTTTTGGAATCCTAATTAAGGCTGTTATCAACTTTTGGGTATACATCTTTGTATATATATCTCCTTATCTTGGCTAAATACTTATGAGTAGAATGGCTGGAATGTGTAGGAGTATATTTAACTTTTTAAGAAAATTACTGTATTGTTAAAGTTTTTGAAATTCTTAACTTTTCCTGTTCTTAGGAGATACAAATTGATGTATTTAGGGGAAAGGGACATAATATATGATGCTTACTCCCCAATATTTTAGAGAAGAAAAAATATATGTATATACACACATGCATATGCACACATGTGCACTTTTACACACATGCATGTATATATACACAGATACGTGGATATATGAATATATAGAGAGAGATTGAGAAAGAATGATAAAGCAAATAGGGTAAAGTTAACAACTGGTGAATATGGGTAAAGGATATAGGAAAATACTCTTCATTGTACTACTCTTGGAATTTTTCTATAATCTGGAAATTATTTCCAAATAAAATGTTAAGAAAAGCCATAGAGTAGAATTTCATCTGGATTTTTTTTTAAAAATCAGTATTCTAATAAATTGAGAGCTTTTCTCCTAAGATCAGAAACAAGACAAGGATGTCCACTCTCACTACTTTTATCCAACATAGCACTGCAAGTCGTAGCCACAGCAGTCTGGTAAGAAATAGAGGCATGCACATTGGTAAAGAAGTGCCACTCTTTTAGATGACATGATATACATAGAAAACCTTAAAGATTCCACCAAAAAACTACTAGAAATAATACATGAATTCACTAACTACTAGAAGTAATAAATGAATTCACTAAAGTTGCAAGATTCTAAATACCCAGAAATCAGCAGTGTTTCTGTACATTAACAACAAAGCCACAGAAAGAGAATTAAAAACACACCATTTGCAATTGCACCAAAGAGGTGAAAGATTTGTACTGTGAAAACTATAAAACACTAACAAAAGAAATTGAAGGTGACACAAACAAACAAAGATATTCCATCCTCATGGGTTGGAAGAATATTGTCAAAATGTCCTATTACCCAAAGAAGTCTACAGATTCAGTGTAATCTGTATCAAAAAATCAAGAGCATTTTTCCTTAGAATAATCCTAAAATTTGTAGAGAACCACAGAAGACCCCAAATAGCCAGTGCATTGCTGATAAAGAACAAACCTGGGGTGCCTGGGTGGCTCAGTTGGTTAAGCGACTGCCTTCGGCTCAGGTCATGATCCTGGAGACCCGGGATCGAGCCCCACATCGGGCTCCCTGCTCGGCGGGAAGCCTGCTTCTTCTCTCTCTCTCACTCCCCCTGCTTGTGTTCCCTCTCTGGCTGTGTTTCTCTCTGTCAAATAAATAAAATCTTAAAAAAAAAAAAAAAACAACAATACCTGGAAGAACTACAATCCCAGATTTCAAGATATACTACAAAGCTGTAGTAATCAAAATCATATGGTATTGGCAGTAAAGACAGATGCCTAGATCAGTGGAACGGGGTAGAGACCCCAGAAATAAGCCCACATTAATATAGTCAGCCTATGAAAAATGAGGCAAGAATATACAACGGGCAAAAGTGTTTTCAATAAATGGTGCCAGGAAAACTGGACAGCAACATATGAAACAAGTGGACTATTTTCTAACACCACATACAAAAATAAACTCAATGTATTAAAGACCTAAATATGAAATCTGAAACCATATATCCAAAGAGAGAGCTGCTTTATCCACAATTCTAGTTTTTAGCAAAATGAAACACATGGTGGTTGTCAGACTCCATTTATGATTCCTCAGCTTTAAGATGATATTGAGTAGGGATATGCTTGATGTTAAAAGGAAAAGAGACCCAGATGAGATGTTAAATCCCAGTTATTTTAACCTCAGGAATTACAAGCTGAGGGTTGAATTGACATTTTTACAATATGCAGGAGGAAGAGAAATACTTTTTATTTCTTGCTAGGTCAAGGAGTAGATGTAAATTGGCCCCAGAGGTCTTCAAGGTTGTTTGTTTGTTTGTTTGTCTGTTTTGGCGGGTTTTTGTTTTTCTTAAACACCCATAGACTTTTACCCGCTGAAGGCCACAGTTCCCTTAGAGATCTTTGAGTATATTCTCCATACCGAGTGATGTCTTCCTCTGGGCGTCTGCACACCTCCTCACCTTCCCCCGCAGAGTTGTCCGCTGACTTCCTGAAGACGGATTCCAAGCTAGGTGCCTAGAATGTTTACCTTGTGTGCCCCAAACATGACAATTTCAAAGATAATGTTTTCTGGCCACTGAGGAACCGTCAGCTTGTGAGAGGCCTTGGCCTCCAGGCAGATATAAACATGATTAGCAAACCTGTAAACTTCACACCACATTTTCAAGCGTTCTTTTTTAATACATTAAATTTATTTTCTTCATTTTCAACTTTAGGCTTATTAGCTGGGCTATCTGTGTAAGATGCAAGAGTTAGACTGGAAAAGTGTCCTCCTCTCCACGCATCTCCACTTTGACTTAAGACCCTACCTATCCCTCAGAAGAGGAAAAATGAAATTCTAGAACACTGGTCTTCTAGATGTTTATACTTCTCTGTAAGAATTTACGATCAATAATATAGAGAAATACGGATATATCCACCTCTTGGACAGGCATCAGGCTCATCAGGCTTGAGGAGCACTGAAATTTATTTAGCCGATGAAAAAGAAACAATCCGAAATTGACCATAAAACAACTTTTCAGGAAACACTGATGAATGTCATGAGAGAAGTGGGGATTTGGTGGAGTGTGATCTGGCCAGCTCTAGTTGAGAACATACCATGGAAGGACTTTATAAGGTACCTGCTAGTGGTGTAAGCTCTCAGACATGGGAAAGCTAGCCCTTCTCAACATCAACCTTTGTCTAACCTTCCAGTCACAGCCTTGGTAATATAACCAGTTTGCAATGTCCTGTTACAAGAACATATTCTTGGGGCGCCTGGGTGGCTCAGTTGGTTAAGTGACTGCCTTCAGCTCAGGCCATGATCCTGGAGACCCGGGATTGTGTCCCACATCGGGCTCCCTGCTCAGCAGGAAGCCTGCTTCTCCCTTTCTCACTCCCCCTGCTTGTGTTCCCTCTCTGGCTGTGTTTCTCTCTGTCAAATAAATAAAATCTTTAAAAAAAAAAAATAACATCTTCTTCCAACGGTGTCCTGTTACAAGAACATGTTCTTATTGAACTTAACACAAATAACTGATTTCCCATTTTGTTATTGCCACAAGTCCCAGCCAAACCCTTCGGGATGTGAACTTACATCTAATTCACAACTCATATTTGGCATTAATATCCTGAAAGCCTGTACTTATTTTATTACCTTTTTGCCTTTATTTTACCCCCAAATTTTGAAGTGTTTCCATAGACAAGTGTGCATTCAGCCAGTGGCTATTAGAGCTAGTACGGTCTGTTGGTTGGTACAAGACTAATAAATGATTAACTCCACGTGGAGCCTCCGGTTGTCCCCTATTGCACGCATGAGAGGGCGACACTGGCCTCCCTCCTCGGCTCTGGGGGTAGGCAGTATCCACCCCTGAAATTCTGCCATTAGCAGAGGGGCACTTGGCAACAGCCCTGGCTTTTTAGAGCCTTCCTTCAAGGAACTGAACTGCTTCTTTCCCTTAGGCAGTGCCTTCTAGAGGCTTAGCAAGACCGAATTGGGTTGATTGTATTTTCTCCCTCCCAAATAATATCAGATCTTGCTACCATTGTTTAAGAGCTCTTGATAGGCCCTCTTTCCACCTTTTATCACTGGGAGGATCCTCTATTTTTCTGTTTCTCAATTTCCCTTTCGGTTTCACGTAAGTCTGCCATTACAGTGGCTATTAGAGCAATGGGACATTTAACCCCAGGGACGAGGGTGGATACTTAGGTCCAGTACCCTGCTCTGGGGCTGACTGTGAGAGATGGACATTCAGACAAGGGGAGAGTAATTCTTCATTTGGGCCCCCAAAATGCTGGGTGGAAATGGCCTGTTTCACTCCCAGTTCTTCCACAGAGGTCCGGGTGCGACAGAAGGAACAGCCTCGTTAAGCCAGGTTTTCTAAATGCTAGCATTTATCCAATCAATCAGATTAGTTAAGTGCCTGTAGTTCTCACCCATGCCTGCAGCATATAATCTTTGTCACAAGGCAGGTTGAGCAGCGGCTTAGGCCATTTTTTGACGTCTCAAATCCATTTACCGTAACACCATGCTCTCCAGTATCCCACAGTCCTGCCATCCCCAGCTGCCACCCCTTCTCAGCCCTTTCGCGTCTCCACCATCTCAGCTAGGTGTTTTAGGGCTGCCTGTCCTCTCACACACTGGTCTGAAACACAAGAGACCTGGCCAAGTCTCCCCACAGGGTGATGGCCAGCCAGCTCGGGATTCCCCCCACGGACAACGGGCTTCCCCCGGCATAGCCCCCTTGCCCATGGCTTGATTTTCGGCATCCTTCCCACACCACCGAGTGTTGGTAGGGGGAGGAGCGTCAGTCATGTATATCCTCCAGACTGAGAAGGCACTTTAATACCGAAAATGGAAGCAAGCCACTCCACTCTGTTCAGTTTTACTCAGGACAACTTACGGTTGGTTGGTGGGCCGGTGGGCCGGTGGGCCGGTGGGCCGGTGGGCCGGTGGGCCGGTCAGGATGGTGATACACAGCGGTTCTCTGCTACTCTCCAGCCCTCCATCCCCAGCTTTTATGGTGCTAGTGGCATGGTGATGTCATCCCAGGATAGTTATCTGAAGTGGTGCCACCTGTGCACTACAGGTGAGACCAAGATGGAGGCCAAAGATGGCGTCAGTGTTGTCAGCACTCCCAAACCACGCACACCTGAAAAGATGAGAGAGTTGGTTCGCACTTACTGAGAAACAGGGTGGGTAGAAGTGAGCTGAATGGTCCACCAGCCACCTTTACTGATTTCCCATTTCATTAACCTGCCACCTATTCACCCAAACTAGGTAGCCATGTTCTGGCAGTGGCTTATTAAAATTAGGGAGGAGGCACTTGTTTTTTAGTTTCTCTCCTGTTGCCAGGAATATACAGAGTCCATCGATTTTTCTCTTTTTGAAAAAAGGCATTTCTTCTGTAAATCATTTGAATTTCGTCTCTAAATGATTTCATAGTGTTATACTATAATTATATATATAATCCTGTAGTATGATCAGTGTGATGTAAAAATCATAAACTCTTTACATGATTGCTTATGTTCCCTTTGGAATTTCAGCATCTCCAGGCTCCAGCACTTGCTGAGCTGTTACGACTCCAGCGAAGCCGTGTTTCTGGGAGAGCGGTACGGTTACGGCCTGGGCACTGGTGGCTACAGCTACATCACGGGAGGAGGAGGGTAACTATGACCATGGCGTTCTGCACGGACTCTCAGCTTTATTTCTGTTCCCACAATCCAGGGCTCAGTCTGTGGAAGTGGGACCTACCCTGGTACCTAAGTGCTCGCTATATGGCAGCTGTTTCTGTCATAGGAAAGCAAATATTAAATTTGCTACCTATGAAAAGAACTCATGCTAAAGAATATTTTACCCCATGAAGAAATATAAATGGTTGTCAGGGTACTTGGTAGAAATGTCCCTATAGGAATGATTGTTTCTAGGTAGCTAGTTAGTTTGGATTAAGTGAAAAAATTTTGGAAACAGATTTTATGGTTGGAAAGTAAGTCATTAGACTTTTAAATTATCTAGTGCTAATAAATCACATTTCGGAAAAGAGTAGTTTAGAATTTTGGCCTTAGGCAATTAAGTGATATTTGTGTAGGATTGATAGGTTTTAAGTAATAGTGAAAAGTCAATGTTTTTCAATGAAGCATCTACCTACTCTCTTGTGGGGAAAGATTTTGATTTGATTTATGTGGGTAATCATTTGAGCAATTAGTCTTTCTATTGCTTCTGTAGTCTTTGCTGTTGGGGTATGTAGGGAGAATCTTCGTATCAACTTTAGTGATTCAAAGTCATTCAACCGTTATTTGCTGAATGTCCACCATGTGCTGACCAACAGTCTTGGCACTGGTTTCAAAACCTCTTAAGGGTCAGAACTTTATATTCTTACTTTGCAATCCCCTAGGTCAGAGTGGTTCTTACTGCGGGACCTCCAGAATCACATTCCAGGGGTTCTGGCTTGGTCTAGCTGATTCAGTGGTTCATAGAACATGGCTATGACTCTGGAAAACAGCGTGGAGGTTCCTCAAAAAGTTGAAAATAGAGCTACTCTATGACCTAGCAATTACACTACTGGGTATTTACCCTAAATATACAAATGTAGTGATCCAAAGGGGCACGTGCACCCCAATGTTAATAGCAGGAGTGTCCACAATAGCCAAACTATGGAAAGAGCCTAGATGTCCATCAACAGATAAAGGGATAAAGAAGAATGTGGTTTGTGTGTACACACACACACACACACACACACACACACACTGGAATACTATGCAGCTATCAAAAAATCCTGAAATCGCGCCATTTGCAAAGACATGGATGGAACTGGAGGGTATTATGTTAAGCAAAATAAGTCAATCAGAGAAAGACAATTATCATATGATCCCACTGATATGAGGAATTTGAGAAACAAGACAGAGGACCATAGGAGAAGAGTGGAATAAGGGAAGCAAGATGAAACCAGAGAGGGAGTCAAAGCATAAGAGACACTTCATCTCAGGAAACAAACTGAGGGTTGCAAGAGGGGAGGGGGGTGAGAGGGAGGAGGTGGCTGGGTGATGGACACTGGGGAGGGTGTGTGGTATGGTGAGAAAATAAGAAAAATCAAAAAATAATAATATAAAAAATAGAACATGGCTATGGATATTGCTCTTTCAGGAGTCCTGATCAGGCAGGAGTCCTGATCTTTCTTGAGCAGTGACGTGCCTCTACCTGAGGTCATTAGCAACAGGAGATGTGGGTGCAGGTAGGCCTTCGAAAAGACACCAAAGGGCAGGCCAAGGAGTACTGATCTCTCCATTAAAAAAAAAAAAAGCAAACAGAAAAGCTCAAGCTATGTGCAGCTTTATGGTAATGCATTTAGTTTTCAGTGGGTGAGGTACTAGGGCTGGTTAAGGATCAGGACATGGTATCTGTTGAGTTAGAACTTCCTACCTTTGAAAGGGGTCCTGTTATTTGAATACAGGTTTGTATATTTTATTATAGCACGTAAGTGTTAGCATACTTTTAACATAGAAGTGACTTCTTGTCAAGAAAACTCTTTTGCCATCTTCCTTGCCTGTTGGATTGCACTGTTGTTTCTGAGACTGGCCCTTGAAGCCTGAAATGGCACTTGACCTCACCCAGTGTTGCCTTTCATCGCTCCAGCTGGTTGCTCATTCACTCCACGAGCCTAGTGGGTGCGGGCACGGGGGAATGCAAACAAAAGCCACAGTTCCTTCCCTATGGGATGTCATAGGTTAGTGCCAGATTGGCAGATACATAGCATGAGTGTCATTGCTCCCCTTCACAGGCCCACGATGGGCACTGCAATCACTGAGATGGCACCTTTAACCTCTTACATATTCAGCTTCTACCTTGCTCCTTTGGACTTCCTGCCACCTCCAGTTTTCCCATCTTAAAACTCCTTCCTGCCCCCCTCCCTCTTCCCTTCAAATCATCTTTAGAATCCATGATTCATTATTTCTGCTTCCCCAGCCCCCACTTCCATCTGACCCGCATGCTTGGCCTTCAACCTAAATGTTGGGAGCCATGTCCATGTAGCCACACCCAGTGGCTCAATTCCAACTTTTCTCTTGTTTAACCTCTTGGTTGCCTTTGACAAAGGTGACTGCTCAGTCCTTGAAGTGCTCCTTTCTCTTGCTTTCCAGGACAGGCTCCTATCCTTCTGTATTCCTGCTTTTCTGATCATTCCTTCTTGGGTCCTTTTTCCTATCCCCTAAATGGCTGTGTTTTCCAGGCATCTTTTCTGGCGTCCCTTCTGTTCTCACTCTATATTCTCCTTGGTGATCTTATCCACCCCTGTGACTATGCTGAAAGCACTCAAACCTTTGTTCCCGCTCTGCCTCCCTCCTGACCTCCAGATTCCTACCTCCACCTACCAGAGGCCATGTCCACCGGGGTGATTCACAGGACCTGAAACCCAGCACCTAGGAAGGATTCCTTTCTCCAGAAATTAGTTCTTCTGGGTTTCATATCATCCATCTCTTCAACAATTCCATAGGTTAATGTGATTTTAATTTTACTTAGTTTTTTTTTTTTTTTGCATTACTATGGGAAGTAAAAGTCTTTCGCATTCCTTCATAAACTTCTGTTACCTTTACAATAAAGTCCAAATTCCTCATCACAACTCACCAGGCCCTCATGACCTTGGTAGATGCTGTTTTACTTTTCTAGCCTCGTTCACCTGCACCCTCATTTTATTTCAGTTCCTCAGAGGCATTTCTTCTTTCTTCTTCCCCAAGATTGGCATCCGCCGGTCTCTATATAGCACCATGTTCCCTCTCCAATTTTCTGTCTTTGTTACCCAGACCATCCTTCTCATTTTTTTGGACACAATATAGCTATTATTTATTCCTGGAAACCTCTGGTCTAGTCTGGCCTTTCAAATCTGGGTTTGATGACTTTCAAATATACTTTCATAGCATATTATGCAAACCATTATCATTTAATTGCCCATTTACCTTTCTGTTTTTCACCTAAATTATGAATTATTTGAAGGCAGCACCTGCGTCTCATTTCTCATTATATCCTCACTTCTTAGCATAGGGACTCATCTTTTGCAAGATACAATGAATAAATGAATAAACAAATGCATGAACACTGAGCCTTGGTCTTTGCATAATAACAACCAGTGTAATATTCTGTTTTTAATAGCACTTTTACAAAGATGCAGAAACATTCATCATGAGATTGTCTCAAATCAACCTTTGAAGAAAGCTGCAGACATCATGTTAAATGATTTCTCAGTAGATTTTCTGATGGTCTAGTTTAAGAACTCATTGTGATTTTTTTTTTTTGTAAATGGCAAGTCAGGATCAATTAATGGCTTATAAAACCCAAATGGATCATAACCATCATTTAAAAATAATGAGCTGTAAAATGGAATAAAATAAAATAGAAATATCATAGTGTATCACATGTAGTAAGGGTATGTGTTGTTTCATGAAATCTAGTTTCAGTTTTATACACACACACAACACATATAAATGGTTGTGCTATGAAATGTGTTTCCTGTGTTCTCGCTGTGGTTTACAGTCAAGTTAAGGTTTTGTAAAGCCTTGCCTTCAACCCTTTCCCTCCAGCCCCACAAAGCAGAGCTGAATCCGGAGTGCAGACTCCACAGCAAAATAACGAGACCTTTTCATTATTTGAAAACGAGACCTTTTCATTATTTCATTATTTTCATTATTTGAAGCGTCTGGTGTTTACTTTTTTGCTTACTCCTTGAATGTTTGGGTATCTATAGTTTCTTCAATAACCACTTTCCTTTTTGAATAACTTACCTATGTCTGAGTAGGAAGCTATGATCAGGATGTCTTCATTCTCTTTGGCAGCCTCCTCCAAGGGGCTGAGGACAGTGTTACCCGGAGACAGTGCTGACCTGTTCCTTTGCAGGAAGACCGGGAGAGGCAGGCGCGTTTCCGATGCCCTTCACCTTCTGCCCGTGTTCTTGCTCCGCACGCATGGCCTTGGGCAAGCCCCGCCTCTGTTTCAGTTTTTCTTCTGCTTAAAATTAGGATGTGTCTATTAAAAGAAATCACATTATTACTCTTATAGCCTCATTACTCAACATCTTTTTAATATTTAAAAGTTGGCAGGCAGAGCAGACACACCGTGATATGTCTGGTAGTTTTCCATTTTGGGGACAACTTCATTTTGAAATAACCTATCAGCATACTAATAAGCACATCTTATTAAAGGCTCATGTGTACTTAGTTTGTGTGAATAATTAATGTAAGACTGTTCTGTGTGAGTAGGGAAAAATAGAAAAAAATTACTAATAAAGATTGTATGCTTACATTTTATCTTCCTGTAGAGTTAACTTTTCAGAGAGTCGGCCAGGTAAAAAGAATAGGCCTTCCTTTTCTTTCTCATTCTTTTAGATGCTGACAAAAGAAAAAAAAAATAAAGTGCTTTATTTAAATTGTGCTTAAGATAAAGATGCTTAGAGCTCTGATTGGAACACAAGTACAGCTGACTCTTGAATTCGGCAGTTTTGCTTATATGTGGATTTTTTCTTTCATAAATACAGTATAGTACTGTAAATGTATTATCCCTTCCTTATGATTTTCTTAATAACATTTTCTTTTCCATAGCTTACTTTATTGTAGAGTACAGTTTATAATACATACACAGTGCATTAATCAACGATGTTATCAGTAAGGCCAATAGTAGGCTATCAGTAGGTAACTTCTATGGGAGTCGAAAGCCGGATCAGATTTTAAACTGCACTCGGGGCCGTCCCCTCAATGCTGCATTGTTCAAGGTCAACTGCAATATACTTACTTAGGAAATTCCCCTTGACATGGCCTCAGATAGAGGTTTTAAGGGAAGCGTCTGTCTCCGGCGGGTGCATGTCCCCTTACACAGGCCCCTTTCCTGGGATGAGGGAGACGAGTGGGGGTTCGACCCAGTCCGAAGGTGCTATCCCAGTCCCTGGTGGGCACTGGACTCGGAGAGAAAGAGGGTTCCTGGTGGGTGTCCAACATGCGGATCTCCTTTTGGTAATGTTCACAAGAACTGTGTTTCTTCTTCGCGCATGGTCTTATTTTCTTGTATCAGCTGCGTTTTCCTCTTGTCTGCTCTTTCCTCTTGTCTGGTCTTGTTTCACGTGTCCTCTGACGTGTTGGCCAGGGCAGGGAGAGGGTCCTCCCCATGTCTGTGTGGCATCACCAGTGCGTGATCACTGAGCTGAGTTAAACTGAGTTAAACTACACTGAACTGAGCCCCCAGCTGAGTATGGAATCAACATTTCGGATCAGGGGTTGCATTTAAAGTCTCTGTGCTTTTTTTCCTTGCCACTAGACTGCTTCACAGAACCCCTTTCTCTCCTCCTGGAAGATCTTTGTAAAGTCAGCTTTAGTCTCACTTGTTTGATGCATCGAATTCTGTTGAGTGCGTACTGTGTGCCAGCCCCTGCATTTGGCTCTGGGAAAATGTGGACAAATTATGGAAAGTTTGCCTTCAAGGAAGTCGTTGCTTATTGGGAATGAATTTGGGAGGAATGAACCATATTAGTCCCCTCAGCCCTATCAGCTATTGGATTATTCATACTCCGAGAAGAGCCATTACTACCCTAGGGTGAGAATGGTCCTATATTTTAGGCCCAATCTGTATTTCCAAAAAAGGAGGATGTATTGCAGGAACTTGGTGCCAAAGTGCTGGGAAGGGGCAGAGGAATAAAACGACGCCCGGGGCTCTACCAAGAGCTCAGTAATTACAGAAAGCTGCTATGGCCCCAAAGCAAAGGCTGTGTTCTGGAGCCTGTTTGTGTGGGTTGCTCTGGCTGCTTCTGCTATTGGGTCTCAACACGGCATCTGAGCCAGTCCCCGCACTGGCTCCCCACTGCTGCTACGGTTCTGCTACTAACACTCCGCTGCCCCGGGGCCACCTCCCATCACCTGCCTCGCCAGGGAGACTGCTGGAGCCGGAAGTGGATGGCCTCCCCCAGTGCTGACCCAGGGCCGCCCCCATCACCTGCCTCTCCAGGGAGACTGCTGGAGCCTGAAGTGGATGGCCTCCCCTACTACTGTGCCCCTCATTGTCACACTGAAGCCAGGTTTTAGCTGGCAAGGGAGTCTGGAAAATACAGTTTTACTGTTTCCAGCCTCCTGCAGATCCTAGGAGGGCACAGAATGGCAGGACTGGGCCTGAGTTCCATCGGGTCAAGTAGCATCATAATATTTGAGGCAACTCAGTCTCTGTCTCTGTCTGTCTCTGTCTCTCTGTCGTTTCTCTCAAAATCACGCTACGGAAGCTGCCGCAGCCTGGAGTCACTTGGGTAATGCATGGTTGTTTCAGTTAGATTTGGTCTGTCAGTCATCACCTGTATGAATGAGGTACCTGGGCCCATCTACTTGCTGGGAATGTTGGTGGATTTCGTTATTGATCTCACTGAGAGTGCTAAAACTGAAGAACTATTCTAATTTTTCATTGATGTATTAGGAAAAGAACATTGTATAGTATTCACTTGTAAAAACTATATAAAGAAATACAGTTATCTGTTAGACAGGTAAACACTTCTTCAAAATAAGTTTTCCCTTCATAGAAAGCACAAAACATTTCCCCCAGAATAACTATTAAATATAAAACACTGCTGATGTCAACATCTTTATCAAGAATGTGGCCTCTGAACTCTATTTCTTTAGATTAAAGGTCTCAAGGAGCTACAGCTCTAACCCTTTGCTCTGTCTGCTCTGGCTTCCCACTAGAATGGTCTTCAGCAGAGAAGCAATCAGGAGACTTCTCGCCAGTAAATGTCGCTGCTACAGCAATGATGCTCCCGACGATATGGTCCTAGGAATGTGCTTTAGTGGGTTGGGAATCCCTGTGACACACAGCCCTCTCTTCCATCAGGTGAGAACAATGTTTTTATACTTACCTCAGAGGGAGAGAGGGTGGTTTTTTCTCACTTAAAGATCCTACTTCATTCCCTTCACATATTCTTCTGGAAACCGTTTTAAGAACTGTGTGGACAGGACTCAGGGCAGGCGTCCTTCACAGACTTCTTCGTCCAGAGGATTGATGCAGTCCCACACACAACAGGAAGATGGAAGGCAGAAACCTCTAGAAAACAAAATGGTGTTTGACTATTGTCCTTGATTATAGGACCAGGGAAAAGCTGCCCTTCCCCTTCTCCCCTCTATTTTTGAGTTAAAAAATTGACGGCAATTGAAAATTATTAAGTGCTATCTAGAAATATATAGGAATGACCTACTATTTCTTGCCCTATATATGCCAAGTGTATGTAATTCTATGCTCTCCTAGGTTTTAGACTGTCCAGTGGCTTACTCCATTGGTTGCTGTTATACTGAGTGGCTAAATACTATTAAGATTCAGTTTAGTATCTCAATAAGCATATCATCTGGGGGTTGTTATTGTCTTAGATGATGTTTACCAGGGATGGTTTGTGCTCCAAACCACCATACTTTGGTTTGGAGAAGGCAGTCCTATTCACTTGTTTTGGTAGTTTTTAAGAATCACATCAGTGAATGTTCTGATGTTGTAAGAATAAATATGTTGTCATATTTAGTAACCAGTAGCAAATGCTGTTATAGCAGTATAGAAAATTGAACATGACAGAAATAGCCAGTATAGGAAATAACTTGAACAAGGCATAGAAAGTGTTTGCATTATCAAGAAAGGCTGAATCCATTTCGGCATCTTGAGGACCATAAGAGAGAATAAAAACAGAGTTTTCATAATAAGAAATGTATGAGGAACCTCTTTCTTGGTACCAGTCAGGAGTACTTATCCATCTTTTAAAACCTTGAGAGGTCTTACCCATCTTAAACTTATGTGTTGTGTGATAGGATGACTTAGAGAAGTTATTTTCTCTTGCTCTCTCTCCTGTTCTATCTCATAGTGTTTCACTTGTAGAAAAGGAAGGGTAAGTAAAACTGTTTGTGTACAAGGGGAATGATTTATTATCGTTAATAATGCAGCATTAGATTTTTATAGCAGTCTTTTTCATTAAGGGAAGAATATGCTAGTAAAGAAAATGATAAAGAGAAAACAAAGAAGGAAAATGCTCTTCAAGCAAAAATCCTTTGAAGGTAATTTAAAAATGAAAAAAAAATAGTCTTTTCCCAGACTTTAAAACTCTTGATTTCTCTAATTCACTTAATAAATTTTAAGTCTTTCCAAAATTGTAAAATATGCTTAAAGCATATCCTCCCTAACAGATACCACTATATATCTTCTAATTCTTAAGGCTCTTTTAGAGAGTTTGCTATGATTTAGAAATTATTTCCCACTTATAAAGCCTGAACAGTGCTCCAGTGTATTTATTCATATTGAGAAACACACATATGAGGCAAAGAGATACAAATTCAAGATTCCTGAAGAATTAGAGATGTAGTGGGTTTTTGGAAACAGTCTCAGACACAAAATTGCCTGGGCCACTTTCCTTCTCTTTTTAGTCAGGGGAGGTTAATGTGAAATCATAGGCTTGGAAGGGGACTTCAAGGAATATCTAATATATCTTTTTGTTAAAAACAAAGGATCTGGAGCATATGGTTTTCTGTTCTTTCAAAATTATGTGCTCCCATTGAGTATGGCAGCATGCAATGGTCAACAGACCTCTGCATAAAATTGTCAAAATGCTCATTTTAGGACTCTGGAAATCAACCAAAAGCATTGAGAAGCATTGATTCCTGAAAAACTGCTATTGTCTCAGTAAGACCAGCAGAATATGAGGTCTTCTGAGGCCTTTCTGCCTGGAGCACAGCCCCTGCCCACCCGCCCCACCCCAGCTCCACCTCTCCACCCACCTCAGCCTAGTTGGGAAGAGCAACAGCAGCTTGACTTGTATGGGCCAGGCTGGGGAAGATGGCAGCTTTGTTGTCAGAGGGGTTGGACTGGGCTTGGGTAGGGACAGATAAAAACCCCTAGATAGGTCAGGTAAAATAGTCAAACGTGGTAGGAAACAATTAAGAAAAACCTGCAACTTTTTGGGCATGAGGTGGCAGTCTCAAATATAGTAAAGGATGTCTTAGCCAGAAATTTAATACTTGGTACCCTGGAAATAAGAGAGATAACAGGGCTAGGAAAACTCACCACATTTCTCTGCCTACTGGGAAACCATGTGCGTGCACATGGGACACTAGATGAGCCTAGCAGAAAGTAAAATTCAAAGCATATTTGAGAACCCACTGAGTGTTTGAATGTGCTTTCCAGCCTATACATACATAGAAGCCTTATGCGCTTGAGGATTTGAGCATAACCTCTGCCCATATTGTAAGTTAACCACTAGGCTATTCAAGCACAGGGATGACTTCTAGCAGTCCAAGCTATAAAAGTTAGAATTAAAAATTAAGCAAAGATATCAGTAGCCATACACTGCAGTGAGAAAGACTCCACAATGTAAATCCAGGCAAATTACTTCTTAAAAAGTAGTAAAAATAAACAGATTTGTTGTTATAGTACAGTTTCAAAATAATCAACTTTCAACAAATTATCATGACACAAAGCAAAGAGATATACTGAGGGGGGCGCCTGGGAGGCTCAGTTGGTTAAGTGATTGCCTTCAGCCCAGGTCATGATCCCGGAGACCCGGGATTGAGCCCCACATCAGGCTCCCTGCTCTGCAGGGAAGCCTGCTTCTCCCTCTCTCACTCCCTCTGCTTGTGTTCCCTCTCTCACTGTGTTTCTCTCTGTCAAATAAATAAATAAAATCTTAAAAAAAAAAAAAAGAGATATACTGAGGGAAAAATGTAGGAACAGAAACTGACTCTGAGTGGGACCAGATATTGGAGTTGATAGACAAAAGAGTTCAAAAAGCTAATAAAATTATAGTCACAGAATTAAAGAAAACCATGTTCATAGACTCAAAGGACAATGACTCAACAAATAATAGATCTAAATAAAAAATAGAAACTGTGATAAAAAACAAATGAAAATTCTATAGTTGCAAAACCAAATAATTGAAATGAGAAATTATCTGGGTGGGCTTAATAGTATATTTTAGATGGCAGGAGAAAGAGTGAATTTGAAGGAAGATCAATAGAAATCACCCAGTGTAGAGAACAGATAGAAAAATGACTAAAGAAAAATGAACAGAGCTTTAAAATACTTTAACCATAAAGTGTACCAACATACATATAATGGGAATCCTAAAAAGTGAGTAGAGAGAGAACTGGATAGAGAACTTTTTTCACAGAAATTGGGTTGAAACCTTCCAAATGTGATGAAAAACATTGACATACAGCTCTAAAAGGTTCAACAAAGCTCAACTAGGGTAATCATGAAAAGAATCACATACAAACATGTTATAGTCAACTGTTGAAAAACAATGAAAAAGTAAAAGTCTTAAAAGGAACCTAATGAAAAGGAAAACAAAAAATACAGTTCTGGGCTGATTTCTCATTAAAAATAATAGAAGCCCAAACGCAGAAGCCAAAAAAGAAACCAATCAACTTGTGATTCTATATCCAAAAAACTATCCTTCCAAAACAAAAGTGGAATAAAGATGTCCACAGGTAAACAAAAAGTGAGAGAGATCTTTGTTAATAGAACTTCCCTGTAAGAAAACTAAAGGAAATCTTCTGGGCTGAGTGAAAATTGCACATGGTAAATAGACTATATAGGAAGGAATGGAAGAATACTGGAAAGGGTTAATATGGAGGAAAATATAGAAGACTGTGTATGTGTTTGTATATACATATATGTATAAAAACACATAAACACATTTTCTCTCTTAATTTCTTTAACAAATATAAGATTTTTAAAAATATTTTATATATTTATTTGACCAAGGGAGACACAGGAGAGAGGTGACACAAGTAGTGGGAGAGGGAGCAGCAGGCTTCCCACTGAGTGGGGAGCCTGATGTGGGGCTTGATCCCAGGACCCTGGGATCATGACCTGATCTGAAGGTAGATGCTTAGCAACTGAGCCACCTAGGTGCCCCTAAATATAAGATAGTTTAAAGCAGTAATTATAATCCTATTGTTGGATTTATGACATAGATAAGTACAATATATATGATGAAAATAGTGCAAAGGCAAGCGGAAGGAAATGAAGCTATATTGTAGCAATTGACTTTATTGGAATTCAGTATTAACCTAAGTTAAAGATGCATATTGGTATCCTTGGAGAAATCTCTGAGAAAGTGATTTTAAATGTATAGTTTAAAATATCAATAGAGGGATTAAATATACACGAAAAGATTTTGTTTAACCAAAGAAGTCAGTAAAGGAGAAACAGGGAAGAAAAACAATACATATGGAAAATAAATGGCAAAATGACTGATAAAAATATAGGAATATCAGTTAATACATTAAATACAAATGGACTAAACTCATTAGTCAAAAGACAAATATTGTCAGAATGCATAAAAACCAAGATTTGACTGTATGTTGTCTATAAGAGTCAAGTATGCTTTAGGTTCATAGATACAAATAAGATGAATGTAGAAGACAGGAAAAGATGTACCTTGCAAATAGTTAATCATAGAGAGTTTGAGTGGCTATGTTAAACACAATATGCTTTAAGAAGAGGAATATAACTAGAGAGAAAGAGGGACATTTCATAACCAAAAGTCAACATTTTAGGAATATACATATAAATAGACAGAATTAAAATGAGAAATGGACAAATACTAACTACTTGACTTAACTGACATAGAATGTTTCATTTGACAACAGCAAATCAAGTGTGCATGGAATGCTCAAAGGATAGATCACATGCTAGGTCATAAAACAAGTCTAAATAAATTTTAAAGGATTGAAAATATACAAAATATGTCCTTCTAGCAGTGGAATGAAATTAGAAATCAATAGAAAAAAATGGGAGAATTTCCAAATATTTGGAAATTATACAACACATTTTAAAATAACCTTGGGTCAAAGAAGAAAGCATAAGGAAGATTAGATTATATCTTGAATAAAAATGAAAGCCAAACATAAAGTTTTTAGCATAGCCATATAAGGATTGGAGGGAAATTTATAGTTTTAAACATACTAGAAATGGATAAGGGTATTGAATCGTTAATCTAAACATGTGCATTGAAAATAAGAGAATATTATCATTCAAATCTGAACTAAGTGGAATAAAAGAAATATTAAAGTTTAGAGCACAAGTCAATGTAGGAAACAGAAAAAGAGCAGAGGAAATTAGTTAAGCCAAAAATGAGTTGTTTTGGAAAAATCAGCTAATTTGGTAAATTTAGCTTGGCTTCCCAAGAGAAAAAATAGGTACAAATTACCAAGGTTAGGAATGGAAGAGTAGACATCATTGCAAATCCTACCAAAATTCTGCCAACCAGTTAAGACAATTTAAAAACATGGGATAAATTTCTTTTTTTTTTTTTTTGGATAAATTTCTTAAATCACACTCATTAGCAAAACTGTCTTAAAAAGAAATAGAAAAAGTATTTGAACCTACATACCTTGATGGAATGGAATCAAAGTAGTGAGAATACTTCTCAATTCATTTTATGAGGCCAACATTAGCCTATTTTGTCAAAACGCGTATTGTTGGGGTACCTGGGTAATGCAGTCGGTTAAGCATTTAACTCTTAGTTTTGGCTCAGGTCATGATCTTGATTCCTAAGATCAAGCCCAGCATCAGGCTCCACAGTCAGTTGGGAGTCTGCTTGGTTCTCTCTCTCTCTCTCTCTCTCTCTCTCCTGCTGCTCCTTCTACCCCCCACACGTGCGCGTGCGCGCTCTCTCTCTCTCTCATAAATAAATGTTTAAAAAAAGATGCGTATTGTTATCCCTAGGGCAAGAACTTAGACAATCACTCCAAAAATATTGCTGAAAAAGTAAGAGGGATTAAAATGTTGTATAACAAAAGTAAACTACAAATAAAAATAATAATAATTATTATTTTTTTAAAGATTTTATTTATTTGACAGAGAGAAACACAGCCAGAGAGGGAACACAAGCAGGGGGAGTGAGAGAGGGAGAAGCAGGCCTCCCGCAGAGCAGGGAGCCCGATGTGGGACTTGATCCCGGGTCTCCAGGATCATGACCTGAGCTGAAGGCAGTCGCTTAACCAACTGAGCCACCAGGCGCCCCTAATATTATTCTTGAACGTAGACAGAAAAGTCCTTAACAAAGTATTAGCAAACTAAATCCAGCAATATATAATATATATGCTGTGACCACTGGAATTTATCACAGGAATGCAAACTTGGTTTAATATCTAAAATCAATTATTGTTATATACCATGTGAGTAGAATAATGGATACAAACCACATGATTCTCTCAATAGACACAGAAAAAATATTTGACAAAAAAAATTTTTTTTTAATTTTATTGGTTTGTTTGACAGAGACAGAGCTCACAAGCAGGCAGAGAGGCAGGCAGAGAGAGAGGTGGAAGCAGGCTCCCTGCTGAGCAGAGAGCCCGACGCGGGCCTCAATCCCAGGACCCTGAGATCATGACTTGAGCTGAAGGTAGAGGCTTAACCCACTGAGCCACTCAGGCGCCCTATTTGTCAAAATTTAACACGACTTCATGATTAAAAAAACATAAACAAATAGAAAAACAAAACAAAACAAAAACTCCCAACAAAATAGAAATTCCTCATTCTGATAAAGTGAATCTACAAAATAAAAAAATTGGGAACAAGGTAGGGATGTCTGTCTCACCACTTTTGTTCAGCATTTTACTCAGTAGTTCAAACCAGTGGAATAAGATGAAAAAAAATATATATATATTTACACACACACACATATGTGTATACATTTATACAGTAAGGATACAAGTTGGAAGAGAGGAAGTAAAACTGTCTTTATCCACAGACCACATGACTTTGTATGTAGGAAATCCTATGGATCTACCAAAGGGAAAAAACTACCAGAACTAATGATGAGTTTAACAAGTTTATAGGCTACAGGATCAACATACAAAAGCAATTGCGTTGTTTTGACAACACAAAAATCTGAAGATGAAGAAAAAGTGTCATTCAAAATAGCAGGCAAATGAATAAAATACTCAGGAAAAAATCTAAAAGGAAGGTACAGCGTATACTAAAACTCTGCTGAGAGAAATTAAGATCTAACTAAATGTAGAGGTATATACCGTATTTATGGATTGGAAGACTCAATATTACCATGATGGCAATTTTCTCCATTGATTTTGTATATCATTTAAATGAATTTTATTGGTTCATCTTATTTACCTAAAATTAACTTATTCTGAATGCCTAAAGGAAGTGTTCTGGATCAGAGATAGATTTTTTACATTAAGTACCTTACAGTAAATGATAAGCACATCTTGCCCCACTCCCACTGTCCCTTTGACCTAGTTTTTCCTTCCAGGGCAGTGTGATGAGGGCCAGTTCAACTAGTCCTAACAAGTTGGGAGACACAGCTCAGGCAAGGGATAAAGAAAAGTCACTTTCTCTGCTTCTAAAGGTAAACCCTTCCTTACTTCAGCATTTTGGTATGCAAATAAATACCTCATTCTTCCTTGAAATGTAAATATATCCCAGGGCAGAAAGTGTTCAGGTCTTTCAGGCACCTTGGGGCTTACCCCCAGACCTAGTTCAGGGATATAACCCTTAGCCTCTCCAAGAGATGAGGGAAGTTTTACTCTCCTTTGGGATCTGAGCAGTTAACTAGACAAATGGGATGCAAAATATTTCTTGTGAGCTACAGGGCTTTTTTACAGGAAATTTTATTTCCCCATGTTCCCCTAAATCAGCTATAGATTCAGTACGATCCATATTCAAAGTCATAGCAGGCTTCTTTGTCAAAATCGACAAGCTAATCCTAAAATTTATATAGAAATACAAAGTAACTCTTTAAAAGGAGATCAAAATTGGAGGATTTACCTTTCTATGATTTCAAAACTTACTATATAAAGCTATGATAATCAAGAGAGGGTGCGAGTAGTAGAAGGAAACACACACACACACACACACACACACACACACACACACATCAATGCAACAGGATATTCTAGAAATAAACCTTGTCATTTGCGGTAAGCTGGTTTTTGACAGATGCCCAGGCAATCCAGGAGAGAAGTGGCACAGATGCTCAGCTGGTTCTAGAGCAACTATGTATTTACACACACAAAAAAGTGAACTTGGAACTTGACCTCATATCACACACAAATATTAACTCAATATGGAGTTAGCACAAAATATAGGAGATAAAATTATAAACTGAAAAAAACGTAGGGATAATTCTTTGCAACCTTCGTTTAGAGCAAAGGTTTATGGCATCAAAATCATGATCCATAGAAGGAAAAATTCATAAATTGAACTCATGAAACTTAAAATACAACCTTCTCTTCAAAAGATATCCTTAAGAGAATGAAAAATATTCATAAACTGGGAGAAATATTTGTAAATCATATATCTGGTAAAGGACTTGAATCCAGAATATATAACAATCTTGTACAACTCAGTAAGAAAATCAACTGCTTGAGTTTAAGCTGAGTAAAGAATTGAACAGACGTTTCGCTAAAGAAGCTGCATAAACAGCTACTAAGCAAACGGAAAGATGCTCAACATTACTAGTCATCAGGGAAATGAAACTAAATTCACATGCATAGAACGCCTATAAGTAAACAGTCCATTCCCAGTGCTGCTGAGGATGTAGAAACCTGGACCTCAAGTGGGAACAGAAAATACAGTCACTTTGGAAATGTTTTGGCAGTTAAAAAAAAATTAAACGTATATGTGACAGGCAATTTATGACAGAGATCTCATTGGTCCCCTCCTGCTGATAATTCATACCCTGCGTTTTCCCCTCTCTTTAGTATGAGCCAATAGCATATGGCAAGGGTGATGGGATGTCTCTTCTGTCATTACGTTACAAGGGACTGTGACTTCCATCTTCCTTATTAGACTCTCCCTACTTCCTTCCTGGCTCGCAGGTTTTGCTGAAGCAAGCTGCAGGGGGCAGGGTATGAAAGCCAAGCCCTCAGTTCAGTAGCCCACAAGGAACCGAATGTCACTCGTAACCTGACTGAGCTTGGAAGCGCATCTTTTCCTAGTTGAGCCTTCAGATGAGATCATAGAGCCTGGGCTGATATCCTGATTACCATCTGTTGAGAGACGGTGAAGCAGAGGTCAGGCCCCGGCTATGCGTTGCCAAGGCTCCCGACCCATGGATGCTGTGAGATAATAGCTGCATGTTGCTGGTGTGGTGTAGCCACTCAATGTGATATATTCCTCAGCAATAAAGTATGAACTACTGATGCATGCAGCAATGCCAAGTGAAGGAAGCCAAGCTCAGAACATTCATAGTATATGATTCTACTGATAAGAAATTTCTCGAAAAGGCAGTACTGCAGAGAAAAAGCAAATCAGTGGTCTCCCGAGGTTGGCAGTGGTGGTAGGGACTGATTGAAAATGCATGGCAGGGAACTGGGGGGGGAATGACCGTAGTCTTCTAAAACTGGATTCATATGGAAATCTAATAATTTTCAAACTACCATGACTGTGTGTGAATTGTATGGTATGTCATTTGTATGTCAGTACAGCCATAAAAATTGTGTTCATCTAAGGAAATACAAATTTAATCTCTGTTTTTGCTCTATTCACTGTACTCTAATATTTACAGATTAGGTTTTAATCTCACCCAGCGTATGTCCTTCTGGGCAATTTACGCTCTCTTCCCGCGCACAGCTTCCCATCATGATGCATGTCTGTTCCTAAGGCTCTTCCCTTGCCCCGACCCTGCCTGTTTGGTACGTCAGCATTTTGGGCACAGAGATGTGATTATCAGAGTCCATCTAGACTTGCTGATATCATGGATGCCTCTGTGGATGCATTCCACTTCTCTAGGCGTCTTGTGCTTTTCCAAAACCGCATTTGCCAGAAATGATTAGCACATACTAATACTGAGTAAACCAGCTCTTCGCTCGTGTCCTAACATGCAATCTCAGTTGCTTCAGGAATCCACATTAATGGAGAGAAAGATATCATGGATTTCTTTTTTTCCTGTGAGATGCGTTTGTGTCTCTGAGAGTTCATTTTTTAAATGTGAAAAACGAGGCAAGATTTGTTTCCATGATTTTTCTTTCTTTCTTCTGGGAGCATTGTGGAATTATCTGAGAACGGAATTGAGAGTATATGTTTTCCCTGGGGTTTCTTCCAAGCCAGTAAGCTCCCAGAGGGCCTTGTAAGCAGACATCACATATGAACCCCCTCAGCTAATACTCAGAACTTGCTCAACTCTGTTAGACATGATTCTAGTGTGTATTGTTGGTCTTTGTTTCACTCTTTTCATTTAAAATTACCTTCGTGGATTTTTAACTCCATAAGCACTTAGAATCTTTAAAGGACAATGCATGGTTGGCATGAAAGTTCTCTACCCACCCCAAGACTGTTTTAGTATTGATAACCCAGTGAGTTACTATATAACCCAGATGGACTATATAAATATGTAAACAAGATAAGCATTGAGAGAAAGCTGCTTTGTTTAGAGTAAAAAAAAAAAAATAGTATCTGTTTTCTGTATCTGTTAACCCTGAAGGTTACTTCAATCTCAGTCATCCTAGGCTACATCTGATTCTGCTTAAACTTCATTTTGTATGTTCTAGAGAATCCTAAAGTGATGATGATGCAAAACCTTTTAGGCCCTCTCGCAAACTGCTCTGGTTACTCAATGTTTCCCTTGCCATTTTTGGAATCAGGCTAGGTATCTGGGTGGGAAGAAAGTGTGAGTTAATTCACCCTTCTCCCGGATTCCTGATGAGCTCTGTGTTTTCCTGCTTCGAGAGACATACTCCTAATTACACGTGAGAGCAGCAGACAGGGAAGGGGAGCCCTGAGAACTCTTCACCTCCTCCCTTGCCACACACACACACACACACACACACACACACACTCATGTATGGCCAGAGTTTCTCTAGAGAGGCCTGGGAAATAGCAATTTTCCTGCCTTTTGCAGGAGTTATAATGGTCACTTAAATGACTTACCAAGGAAGGCTTTTTATATCTATTACCATGGTTGAGAAATCTCCCAGAGGTATGACTACGGAACATAGAAGCAAAAAGTGGTACATCTGGGATATTAAAGTAATTGAAGATACAAAAGCAAAGAGCCTTGCATCAGAGGGAGGATAGCGGAAAAGATTTTCCTTTTTGCTTTTAGATTCTCATAAGCAATATCAAATATTGAAGAAAAGCAGTCACTTCATAAATTCAAATAATGCTATCCTGAAGCAAAATTGTTTTCAATGAATAAAGGAACGTAATTCTCTGTTTTTTCCTGCAGGCTCGGCCTGTGGATTATCCCAGGGACTACCTTTCTCACCAAGTTCCCATATCCTTTCACAAACACTGGAACATCGACCCAGTAAAGGTGTATTTCACGTGGCTGGCACCCAGGGAGGAAGACAAAGCCTGGCAGGAGGCACAGAAAGGCTTTAAGGAAGAGCTGTGAAACGTGCCGGCCTGTGAGCCCAGTTTGTACCGGAGACAGAAGAGGAGACTGGCGTTGCCCGGCTGAGCTGTGTTCATGCTGCTTCTGCGGGCCACGTGGCGTGGGAAGCCTTCTGACTTCAGGTGGAATTTAAATATATGGTATTTTTTGAGAGGGGAGTAAGCAGAGTCATAGGGAAAAAAAGAGTTGGTTTTTTTTTTCTGGGACAAAAATCATTTGCTTTTGCATTATGCAGTTACTGTAATATAAAATGATTACTGTGTATTTTCCAAGCTGTGATCCAGAAGCTTTATTACTGTCACAGAAAAATAAACGGTACCAGAAGTCTCCTTCCTGTTTTCTCTCTTCATTGTAAAGTGTCAGATGGGCCTGAGACCGGGAAGACATGACTGTTCATATAAATGCTCGGGACATATATATATTCTCTGTATACTATATACACACACACTTTATATAGAAGAGGCAACATCTGTTGACATGGATATTACCATGGTGTGAGCTTTTTAACGATATAATTGACGATGAAAATTATTTTCTGGTTATTCAGTAGGAATAATGGTCTAGTAAACATCATTCATAAAGCATCATAAAAGTCAAGATATGAAGTCCCCCGTAGTCTATAATCAGGGTTGTTATGTTTTATCTATTTTTCTGTTTGTGCCTCATAAAAACAGAATAAGAAGTCTCTGCTAGAGCTTTCTATTTCTTTAGAGGTTCATCTGTGTTCTATTTCTCCCCGAAGCCCTATCTTTATGACCTACTTGTAACACAAAAGTATACGGGATGCTGCCAGAAAAGAGTGTTCTCAATATTTAAGAACAGTGTTGTCGTGCTTTATTCAAGTCAGTGTGCTCTGTGTAAGTCTCAGGAAGTGAATTTAATTTGTGCCTGATGCTTTACTCTTATTTTTTCTTTGAAAGTTACTTAATGACTCTCTCCTAGCTCATAAAAGATCCTCCGGTGTACCATGAAACCCTAGTGGAAGGACAGCGGGGTGATTTGGCAATTTCCCTGAGTTCTAACAGAATGAGATTTGAACATACTATTTTGGAATCATATCTCTAATATATAGTAATTTAACACCTTTGCTGTAATTTGTAAAAAGGACTCTGTTTTAATTATACAATTCAGTTTTTCTAAGGGTGTTTGCATAAGATTTGATTTTCGTATGTCAAACTGATTTTGGTCTAGTAAAATACTTTCCTCTTTTATAAAAATAAAAATTGCTATTCATTCACTTTGCTTGTAAGGGTTTTATAGACAAGAGCCGGGTTTTAAAGCCATAGCACCAAAAGTACCCGTTGTGTTTTTAACAGTACATTTTCTTATAGCTTAGATTGGACTCATTTCCAAAATGATGCAATAATATTTTGACTATGGTTCCAAATTAGCAAATACCAAGACTGGGTTGTTTTCAGTGGTCACTGAATGCACTGACTTCATTTTTGTGAAAGTGGATTTTGTGGCCTGTCGAAGGACCAGATCAGAGATGATCAACTGGATGGGAAGCACCCTTAGGATTTCCAGATCCTGTCAAACTGTCGGTGATGACATCAGCCTCGGTGCCCGAGCTGGGATTGTTGTCATAGCTACCACTGCGGACAGCTTCATGTCATCAGTGCTAGGACCCCTGGAGGACCTGGCTGCCTTACCCCAGTGGAGAAGAGGCCTGGGTTCCTCCTGCTCCTGCCTCCCAACTGTCATACTCAGAATACAGCACATTCATTCAACAGGAGTGAACCATCTGTACGTGACGATCCCCGTCAAGCTTTCTTAGGATCAGTGCCTTCTACTGAGACTGGAGCACCTGCTCTGGTACTTGTAGGTGTTTTGTTAATTACACTTACATTTTGGAACTATGTGAGCCTAACCACAATAAAAGGTCTTTGCCTAAGTTACTCATTTCTCCAATGTGTTCATTAGTCCAAGCTGGAGTGGGAAGGGCAAGGGGAAAAAGAATGAATGAGATCCGGGAGAAAAGGTTGTTCAGTGAACACAGTTTTCAGAGAGAAAAATTAACAAGCTATCCTTTTAAGAGAAAACCATCAAACATCGGAGATATATTCATACAAAGTCTGTGAAACCATTATCTAATCATATAAGTGGAGATGTTATTTTGAAATGGATTCCCATACAGTTCCTATCCTAAGCACATGTTTTGAATCTGATAATGTCCTATTCACATTTCTTTTGCCTTTTAAATATGAATTTACTTGTTTACTTGGTGTTTTGTTTTGTTTTTAGCCTAAGGATGTCAACATCAAGGAATAACTGGAATGCTCTTTTTGCTTTTAAGTCACTTCTGATATTACTAAAGCCAAGTTGTCTGACTATGTAGGATATTTACATCTTACAGCTAAATCAGAAATTCAGACACAAACACAGCCTTTATGGAATGTTTGGGAACATAAAACAATAGCACAAAGTGATGATAAGCACAGTGTCAGTGTGTCAGTGTTCTCCGAATTTCCAGATTATTGAATACTTTTAGTGTTTCTATATCCATATTCATTAAAATTGTGTTTTTCTTAAAAAAATTTTTAATAGAAGAATGCTAGAAGAATTTTAAGAATGTTTCTATTGTTTTTCATTCATAATCAGAGATGTAATTTTGGGGCTCCTGTGTCACTCAGTCAATTAAATGGCTGCCTTCAGCTCCAATCATGATCCCAGGGTCCTGGGATCGATGGAGCCCCATGTCAGGCTCCCTGCTCAGCTGGGAGTCAGCTTCTCCCTCTGCCTCTCCCCTCAGCCCCCACTCATGTTCTCTGTCTCAAATAATAATTTCTGTGGAGTAAAATGAGTCAATTAATAGATTCATTCAGCAGCTGTTTATTGAATCCCTACTATGTACCAGATGTTCCGGGATGCCTCTTACCTGTCTTCATCACCACTCTACCCTGACATTTTTGAATGCCTGGCACATAGTAGGTGCTATTGTTTTATATTCCCAAGAATTCTATAAACATGTCACCTGCAAAATGTGCTTTTGAAAGTATCATGTTGTCTTTTAGTGAATGTTTTCCCTTAAGAGGCGCTTACGTTCCTTGTGGGAAGGTAAGAAGGAATGTACAGCAGTAAACAAATGAAGGAACAAGATGATTTCTAATGATGATAAATGTCATCATAGACTTTAAGATGGAAGATTCTAGGGAACCGTATCTGATGGGAATGATCACATAGAAAGCAAGGTTGGTACGATGACTGTGTGGGCAGTCCTGGTGGAGAGGATGGAAACCAGAGCTCAGTGGGGGGGGATCCACTTTGACAGGAGCAAAGTGTAGGCACAGAGAGAGTTTTAAATTTGCTCACATTAAAATGTGAGTGTTTCAATCTGACCACTTCTATTGTGAGATAGTAACCTGCTGAGAGTATCTGACTTTTTACATGTTTGTTCTTTAAGATTTTGTTTATTTACTCGATATAGAGAGAGGCAGTGAGAGAGGGAACACAAGCAGGTAAGTGGCAGAGGCAGAAGCAGACTCCCTCCTGAGCAGGGAGCCCGAGGAGGGCCTCCATCCCAGGACCTCGGGATCATGGCCTGAGCCAAAGGCACACACTTAACTGGCGGAGCCACCCAGGCGCCCCCATATGTTTGTTCTCATGAAGAGCTGAGATGTAAATAATAACAATGCCAACCACTTACATAGCACTTACTCTGCTTGGTGCATATATCAGGGCTTCATATATCAGCTTATTTAGTCTTCACAATAACTCTTTAAAGTAAGTACTCTAAGTACTAAAGTAAGTATTGTTTTCCCCCAACTTACACGGTGGGCAACTGAAGCACAGAGAAATTAAGAAACCAGCTCAAAGTCACACATCTGGTAAGGAGCACAACTGGGTTTCCAGCCTAGACATTTTGGCTCCACGGTCTATTCATTGAATACCTGTGCTCTCTCACCTTTCCCGAGAAGAGCATGGAACACCAGAATGGATAAAGATGACCAAGAATCAAAGAGTTAATCATAAGTAACCCTATATCAAAGAGATTAAAGGCAATGGCAATAGGATTAAATATCAGATAAACTGTAGAAGTGAGGTGTGTTGGGAGGTTAAAAAAAGGAAGAAACTCGCTAATTGAGATTGCAATTTAAATTTATGTACCAGCACTTCAGACAACAATACACGTAGTAAGGATGAAAGTACTCAGGCACTAGGACTTAGCAAATCTACACTGAGGCTTAGACCCTAGTAAAACTCCTACACCAATGCACCAAGAAGCATGTACACTATTATGTACATTATTATTCATAACGGCATACAGAGTTCAGGAAAGCCTAAAGCTTGAACCAATCTATGTGTCCATTGTTTGAAGAATTAATAAATTGTTGTATGTCTTTGTAATATCACATTATGCAGCTGTTAATATGAATGGACCACCGCTACACGAGACATCTCCATGTTAAGCAAATAAAAAAAGTCAGAGAACAAGTAACTAACTATAAGACATAATTCAGTTAGACTTTCTGCTATTACAGGCCAAGGATTCTCTTTCCTCCACTTTCCAAAAATATTTTCCTCATTTCCTTCTGAGCCCTCACTAACAGGGCCTCTAAAGCTCAAGTTTCTACCAACATTCTATTTACAATAATGTATATATTCTCTAACACAAATGGGTTTTCTTCCCCATGCTCCTTACTTCCTCCTGAGAATTCACTGGCAGCACCTTTAACATCCATTTCTACCAACAGTCTATTTAGAGCAATGTAGGCTTTTTTGCTATGCATGTCATAATTTCCAGAGCTTCTTCCCATGACCATTCCAAAGCCACTTCCACATTTTTTAGCTATGTATTAGAACAAGATGTCATTCCCAGGCCCAAAATTTGTTCTTGTGGTTGCTATAATAAATCATCACGGACTTGGAGGCTTAGAACAACTGAAATTTATACACTTACAGTTCTGGAGGACAGAGAGCTGAAATCAATATGACTGGGTGAAAATCAGGGCTGGCAGGGCACCCCTTCCTTCAGAGGGGAGAAATCCATTCCCCGCCTCTTCCAGCTTTCTGTGGCTGCTGTATACTTTGGTTTGTGGCACGTCACTGTAATTTCTGCCTCTGTGATCACACGGACTTCTCTTCTGCCTGTATGTCAAATACCCGTATCTCTACCTCCCTCGTATAAGGAGACGTGTGATTGCATTTACGGCCACCTAGATAATCCAGGATAATCTCCCCATCTGTAATCAGATAAGCAAAATCCCTTTCTTGCCATATCAGGTAACACTCATGGGTTCTAGGAATTAGGACATGGATATCTTTTCTTTTCAAGAGAGAGTATTATTCAGCCTACTGTGGTGTGCTACCATTCATTGACAAGTTATTTGCAGACATAGGCAAGCAAGTGGGTGAACTGGGGAAGTCTAAGGACGACATGCCCGCTCACTCGGTCATTTCACAAATACTGAACAACTATATTGTGCGAGGCATTGTTGCCACATGTCAGAAGGCACTGGGTTCTCATTGATGCCACTTAGATCATCCCACATCAGGAAACACACACACATACACACATGCACACCAGTCTAATGGCTTTTCAGGCATTCCTATACTGAGAATTTCTTTTCACTATTTTACCTTCCTGTGTTATTCTTCCTCTGAGTTTCTTCTGATTCCACACCTGGAACTGAGAATTACTCTTCTCCTTTATGTTTAGGTAGAATGAGTGCTGGATTGAAAGGTCCTAGCTCTGCCTTCACCATGCAATCTTGGGTGATTCACTGGGTGTCTCTGGGCTTCAGCTGGGTAGTGAAATGAAGTAGTTTGAACTTGAAAATGTTATGATTCTACTGTCTAAATATAGGCTCTGTATTACTAAATATTCCATTACTAAATATTCCCAGTGCACGCTATTTCCACTGTTTTATACTCTGTTATGAAAAGAACTTAATTTAAGACTTCAAGGTTTTCTAATTAAAATGAGTTATCTGCTCTATCAATCTGGAAAACTGTGTCATATTGAATTTAATCAATTTGAATTATACTTGGCTTTCATTCATGGATTCAGAAACATAGGAAAACTGTAATAAGACAGTTTTAAGGTAGTATCTTTTTTTATGGATGTGAAAATTAACTTTGGTTCATTCAAAAAATATATATTATGTTTCTCTTATGTTACAGATACTGGACATGTAATGGTGAGCAAAAGCAAACAGACTCTCTGTCCTTGCAGCATTTATGATCTAGGCACAGATTCTGCTACTATGAAACAATATCCATAAGCTTTAATAAATGCTGAGAGGAAGTTTGTCTTTGATTTGAGATATAACAATAAAGAAGCAGTTAACCAGATGAAGGGGTCAAAAGGACAGCATTTTAGGAAGAAGAAGCTGCATATGCAAGGGCCCTGTGGTAGAGGCATTATGGCTTCTTTAAGAAACTGGAAAAAGCTGGAATGTTATAGGATCACAATGGATAATGCTTTGTAACCTGCTTTTTTCATATCATGGACATGTTACATATTGTTAAATGTTCTGTAACAAAATCCCCACATAATATTTCATTGCATATTTATGCTCTAATTTATCTTAAAAACTCTATATTTGTTATTTTGGTTATTTGCTGTTTTCACACTTTTTAAAAAGATTTGTTTGAAAGAAAGTGTGACATGTGAATAGGTGGGGAGGAAAGGTAGAGGGAGAACTCTCAAGCAGATTCCCTGCTTTGCTCCCCGCTGAGGTGGAGCTCCATCCCAGGACCCCGAGATAATGACCTGACCCCAAACCCTAACAGTGGTTGCTCAAATGACTGAATCACCCAGCCCCCCCCCTGCTGTTTTCACACTTTCAGTTAAGTTTTAGAAGATAAAGTAAGAGAAGTAGGACGACTTGGCTAAGATGGACATAAAGGCAATGATTCTGAGTTAGATATGTTGGTCACAGTGGGTAGGTGGGGTGTGGGACTTTAACTTTTTAAATGAAAAATGTTATTTTGAAGAAAGCAAAAAATAATAACCATTTCTAGAGTAATTCCTGATTCTTCCTCTCCATTCTGCCTTCCCTCCTTTCTCCCTTCACCCTCCTTTCTCTTTCTTTTTTTTTTTTTTTAAGATTTTATTTATTTATTTGACAGAGAGAAACACAGCCAGAGAGGGAACACAAGCAGGGGGAGTGAGAGAGGGAGAAGCAGGCTTCCCGCTGAGCAGGGAGCCTGATGTGGGGCTCGATCCCCAGTCTCTGGGATCATGACCTGAGCCGAAGGCAGTTGCTTAACCAACTGAGCCACCCAGGTGCCCTCTCTTTCCTTACATCTGTATCCCGCATTTTATAAACAATGCTGTGATGCACAACCTAATAGCTAAACCTTGGTACACACTCAAGGGTTCAAGACTACTTTAGGTTAAGTTCTTGTGAAACATTTGCTACAATGAGATAAACATCTGAATGCATTTACTATGTATTATCAACGAGTACTCTAGCAATGTACCAAGTCTTACTTCCACCAGTCCCACAGAACTTTGCATATAATATTTTTATTTTTTATGGGAGTCTTGTATTTTTTGAATGTTTCCTTTTCATTTTGACTCAAATCTACTTCTTAGTCTATTACACCGAAGGATTCCCTGATAAACCGACTCCCACTTACTCATCCTCGGTCCTTTACAGAGCCCAGCACAGAGCTCCATAAATACTTGTTGCATAGCATTAACCTATGGCCGAGTCAAGATCAGTTAACAGAGGATTGACTATCTTGACTCTTCTGCCCAGAGGGTGCTCTCTTCATTCTGTGCTTTAACTTTTTAATTGATGTAAGGTTTGGTTCTTTCTTTCTTTCTTTTTTACGGAGTTCTGTAATATATGATCTAAAGACTTTCTGATTCCCAGATCCTAAAGGCATTATGAACCTACTGAAGGCAACTGATCAAAGTACTTTCTAAAAGTAAGTAGAGAAGAGTTTTGTTTTCCATTGTTCTTCATAACCTAAGGACCTTGTGCCGGCACACCGGGGCGGTGTCATTGGCCATGGCCCAGTGGGAAGGTGGGCAAGAGAGGATCCTGTTCTCTTCCTCTCTGCT
Organism: Spilogale gracilis; assembly: GCA_004023965.1. Lineage (NCBI taxonomy): Eukaryota > Metazoa > Chordata > Mammalia > Carnivora > Mephitidae > Spilogale > Spilogale gracilis. Next base: position 42,778 of record PITA01004364.1, read on the forward strand.
GTCACTACCTACTCCAGGCAGGCCAGCTACTCCCTGTCTTTCACCAACTGTTGAGTTCCTTCCAGGTTTTTAATAACCTGTGGTGTTGTGAGCTAAGCAAATAGGGCAGAGAAGATGGCTTATTGTCTACCGATCACCTTCAAGGCTTCTGCCCACTGTGACAGATCAGATTTGGTGTCCTTTCGTGGGTCGGCCCTGTCCTCCCCCTTCTTGTGACTCTTCAGGGTTGCCGGGGAATTTACATACAGCTTTTCCCTTTGCTCTTTACCCACTATGGATGCTTGGATTACCAGGCGATGGAGTATTTGTCTTAATCTAGAAGGAATTCTTCCTCTAATCTCCTGGCAACGTTATTTGCCTTAGATTAGATAAAACTTGCACCTTTCACTATTAGCGTGTGTTGTGATAATCCAGCTCAAAGATTCAGGCTGATCCACAATCTGGGCTCAGTAAATACTTTTAAAGAGGGTATAAAACGAGGGACAAAATCTCTGGGGCTCCTACTTCACATTTTGGCTCAGCAAAAAGATAGACAAAGAGAGCCTTGAGTCCTGTACCGTCAAATTCAAACATGCTTTGGCTCCCCGCAGACGAAGCAGTCACGAGACAGGTGGACGGGGCAAAGGAGCCTCCTATGGGCTGCAGGTCTGACCCACGAGGGAACACATCCATCACCACCCAAAACAAGCCCACAGGGAGCTCCTCGCTAAGCTGATTTTTCTCCACGGCCTCCCACATTTCTGACATCCGTAATGCCCATAGACATCAGGAACCTTCCGCAAGCTTTCGCATCCTGGTGTTCAGATCCCTAGATACAGTTTTGGGAGTCTGAGAGTTCTCTGTTATCATTCTGAGTTTTCTTTTAGACAATATGATGAAAGTCATCACAGCATTTTGATAACCAACAATCGTCTTTGTGGCGATGATTGTGTTGGCATCAAGTAGTCACCAGTGTCAAAATGGCAACCATCATCCTATTCTCTTCTATTGGTAAAACTTGCCCTCTTCAGAGAAAAGTAACCAATGAAAGTCATTTTTGCAAGAACTTATTTAATACATTAAGGGTCTGATTTGATGTGAAAACAACAGTTTGGGGCAAATAATGGACTACTTCATCATTAAGTCAGAAAAGAGTGGAGACAGACCTGGTTCACAGATGGTGATTTTGTGCACAGCTAAGGCCAAATGATGTCATGGCACGCTAGGGAAAGACACTTTGCATGTGTTTATGTAACCTGCATTGAAGGCAAAGTGGAAGCAATGACCACAAACTTTGATTTACTATTTGAAATGGAGTGAACAAGTCATTTATTTACTGTTTTCCTTCCAGAGTGTGAATTTTTTTCATTATCTGTAAGATTGCAAATGACTTTCAGATATTTTCAGCTTCTAATTCCAGCAAAAATTGGATTAGGTATCCATTTAAAATAGATTTCAACAGGGCCCGAATACTAACCTTGTTTTCAAAAGACTAAACAGATGTAACAGTCGTACCATATTCTACTATTAATATTGTTTCAGTTACCCAATTCACCTAATTATTGTGAACCAGAAAAGTGTTTGTGGATATGCAAATGGGATTGCCAGCAAAACGACCTCATAGGCTCTGGCCATATACGCTACTTTCTGTTGCCCCTGAGATCTACTCTCCACCCTTCTTTGTGACTCGGGGAGGCTCACTGGCTTCTAGTCTGGGTTAGCCAATGGGAGACACCTGCAGGAGACTGGAAGCAGAGGAGTCTGAGCTATTTCACTTCTACTTCCCTTCCTGCAGGGCCACCATGGTTTGGGATGCCCCTCTGGAGAGCCTTTCCCATGCAGCCCCTCTGTGCGGGATCCCAGGAACAGCTCCCCTGCCTTACCCCTTCCTGCATGGGGGCGGTAATAGCCCCTCACAGTTGCTAGTGTAGAGGTACTACTGCAAGATTGCTTTCGGTTTCCCTAAACCCTACCCACTCCTTTGGTCTTTAAACTCTTTGCAGAGACCCAGTTTGAGCATGAGATCCGAGTCCTGTCAGAGTTCTGACACCCCTGGCCAAGCTGGGACCAGGTGCTCCCAACCCTCAGGAAGAGAGGTTTCAGGGGAGGGCAGCCTCCCTCTCTTGGAGCCCAGCCCCGTGATGCTAAAGCCTCCACCCACAGCCTGCCCAAGCAAATGTCCCATGTGGGAGGAGAACAGGGGGAGACATACGGATCTGCCTGTGATTTCCAGCCAGCACCATGGGACAGTCCTTGGTATCTACCTCAGTCCTTTTGGTCAGTCTTGAGGTCCATCAGTAACATTTTATACAACATACTTATGTGAGCAAGAATCTTAGGCAATAGATTTATTAAGTCAAAATTCAGATAGAGTCAAAATAGAGCCAGACCTCAGGTTCCACTTTTCTAGTATTAAACCTAATAACAGCAATTTAGTTTTGGGGCACAAAAATCTATCACATTAAATTAGTTTTCTTGGCTTGGGAATGTTGTTTGTATTTACTTTGCATATTAGTTTTGCTTTTATACTTATATAAGAGCAATAACAAGGAATTGTTATGGACTAAATAGAGTCCCCACCAAATTCACATGTAAAGCCCTAACCCTTAATGTGACTGTATTTGGAGACAAGGTCTCTAAGGAGGTAATTAAAGTTAAATGAGGTCATTAGGATGGGACTCTAACCTGAAGGACTGGTGTCATAAGAGACACTCACGAGCTCTTTCACTCTACACACACACACACACACACACACTCACAGACACACTCTCACACTCCACACATGCACACTCACACACACATACACACACACAGGAAAGTCCACGTGGGGAGGCAGTGAGAAGGTGGCTATTTGTTTACAGGCCAGGAAAGAGAGGCCACATCAGAAACTGCCCTTGTTGGCACTTAGATCACGGACATCTGGCCTCCAGAACTGTGAGAAAAAAATAACCCGTTGTCTCAGCCACCAAGTCTGTGGTATTTCGCTGTGGTAGCCTGCACAGGCTAATGGAGAAACGCACAATCAATGCTATGTCTGTACATGCTTAAGTAACATGACAATGAAAATAATTTAAAGTGATGGCCAGATTCCAAGCGCAATGTTACCTGGGAAAGGGCTTTATGTTTTTCAGATTTAATGAACAAGCATTTGTAGTGAAAATCTGAGAGTGCTGGAGACAGGGTACCTGGGTTTTAATCCTGGCTCTATGATTTATTATGTAATGCTGGACAAGCTAATTAACTTCATTATGTTTCATTTTTCTCTTCTATAAAATGGGTGCAATAATATTTCCTACCTTTTATGGTTGTTGTGAGGAACAAACAAGTTAGATAATACAATGCATCAAAACACCTAGCACAAATGTATATACAAATGTACATTAAAGCTGTGTCTTATGTTTTAAAATTACTCATACCATTCTTCTCATTTTTCCTAATTCTGACAAAATTTCCAAGTCAAAAAAGTAATGATAGAGCCATGTATCTAACTCATAATCTTTGTGTGCTATTAGTAAATAACTCTTATTATTGAAAAAAAATTTAAGCAGAAATAAAGGATGTAGGTCATTTTAAAATTCCTAGGCAAAGGGGATTTAGTAACATTGTCTCTAAATAAGAACTCCTGAAAAAAAGACTGTGGGAGATATTCTGGGCAAGAATCAGCTGGGGCTGCTGCATCTAACAAAGGTATAAATTATCTGCTTACACAGTTGCATGCTCCTTTGGTATAGAGGAGGTACACTGGGCACTATTTGACTGATGACTTTTCTAAGGACCCAAAGAATTAATTAAAAATTTAGATTTCTTTTCATATTAGGTAACAGAGTCATGAAACTCTCTGAAAGCATAACCTTTAAAGATGCATGCTTCGACTTTTTTGGAGCACTTTGTATCTCAATGTATATACACTTCCTATGTACCCAAAGTTTCAATTTCCAACAGGGAAGAACCCGAGACAGGACATGGAGACCATCTATCTGGGCAGGGATTTCCATATGCCTTCCATATTAGTTTCCTTTGGTTGCTCTTACAAATTACCACAATGTAGGGCTTAAACACAACATAAATTTATTATCTTGTAGTTCTGGAGGTAAGAAATCTGCAATGGATCTCACCAGGTTAATCGCCGAGGTGTCAATAGGGCTGCTTTTCTTCTGGAGTTTCTAGGAGAGAATATTTCCTTGTCCCTTCTGGAGGCTACTTAGATCCTGGCTCCTTGCTCCATCTTTAAAGACAGCAGCACATAATCTTCAAATCTTGCTCTCACTCTGACCTTCCTGCCTCCCTCTTATATTTTTGTGATTTCATTGGAAAAACCTGTATAATCCAGAATAACCTCCCAATCTCAAAATCTTAAATTTCATCATATCTGCACCCCCCTTCCCATGTAAGATAACGTATGAACAGGTACTGAGGATTAGGCCATAGGTATCTCGGGGGGCCATCACTCTGCCTACCACACCACCCTAGGCTCTGTTTTACCTGGCTGGAAGTCAAATTCATCTGGGCGCGCGTCTCCTGGGTCCTACTTTGGGCTACACGTATTACACTAAACAGGTGACCAGTGCTTTCCCTGCCAAGTCAATTCCACAGACGTTTATGGCCACCTTGAATGTAACTGGCACTGTCGTGAGATGTTTTTAGTGACAGCTGTATGCCTTTCTCCCTGTCATCACACAGAAGATTTAAAATCTACAGACTAGAGGCCCACTGACCTATCCGCAACACCTCCTCATCAGGACTATTTACATATGATTATCACGTCTCGGTGTTCTCACACTCCATCACGGAGAGCAGAGCAACTTGGGAAAATGAACAACTCAAAGAAACGTTGTACAACAATTGGAAGTAAGAACTGCTTGACGACAAAGCAGGAAGCCAGGCTCTTTCATCATGCTAGTGCTTCTTACTACTTTCAAATGATAAGGTCTCTGTGTTGACCCTTAAAATGATCAGCATCTGCCAATTTCGAGAATTTCCACAGTGGCTCCTTAAGAACCAAAGGCAGGGAAAAATAACCTTATGAAGTCACAGCAAAATTTAAATGAAGTTCTGACAGTTTTAGAAGCCTGTGGAAAATTGAGTTCGTTGCTACTTCCGAGAGGACTGTATTCCAAGAAATGAACCCAACCACATTTCCCCCAGAGTGAAAAATGGATTATGATTTGAACAGGAATGTTCTGCAAAGCACAAATGAATACAATTCTGCTTTTATAACATATGTCATTCATGACACATGCCTTTAGTCCAAGACCAATGAATACATTTCCCTGGAAGGAAAACCTGGGGCCTCTGAAGAGGAAGATACGTTTTCAGATCATTCTATTTTCAAATGATCCTACGCGAGGTTCTATTATTTGCACTTTGAGAGAGCAGAGAATCAAATACACTTTTAAAGAAACTGACAAGCTTATGTGGGAGATATGGCACCCAATATCAGATCAAACAAGCCTGCAGAGAGGCAGGAAGGTCTAGTCCTTAAGAGTGGCGGGGGGCGGGGGAGGGTCGACAGGTCATAGAACATGGCAACGACTCAGAATCATTCCCTGGAGGCACCAGCTCTGGGTGAAATTGAGGAGCTGGAATCTCACAATGACTGTAAGAAGGGAGGGGATCAGGATGGCTAATTGTGGTCCAACACAAACAAAATCGCCCCTGAAAGAGAGCATCTCAAGTGGGGAAACATCAAGAACAGGCCCAAAGCCTGGTGTATCTAAGTACTGACTGCTGGGGAACCAAAGTTTTGCCAGCATTTTTACCAAGATCGTGTTAAGTGTTTTCCACTTCTACTCTGTGCCGAAGTATGAGATACGCAGTGCTCCTTATAGTCCTTGGGGTAGGGTAGGGGAGTTTCTACTTTACACTTATGCTGAGGGTATAGCTCTTTGTGGCCCCATCTTTATTTGGGGAGGTCTCTTATTACATCTCCCAATCTGGACCCTGGCCACTTGTCTGCTTCACCCTTCACTGGGAACAACGCACCATGACAGCTCACTTCAAGCCAATACCTTCAACAAGAAACAAGCCTTCACCATCCTACCTACTTCGTTGGTTCCCCTCTCAATTTTGTTGTTCCCGTGTCTATTCATATTTCCAGCGCAGCTTTTAAAGAAGATTTTAGAATATCTTATCCATTCTCTTTTGCTTTCAGCAGTGGGACTGATATCAGCCTACCACACTTCTAAAAATAGAATTTTCTTAAATATTTAAAAGACCTTAAATAATAAACACAAACAGATTTATTCTAAAACGCAAAAAGTATATTGTTGCTTTAATTCACTTTGCAGTTTTGTAATTGTTGGTGTTTCTTGGTGTGACAACGGCATTTACAGAGCGAGGGGAAGCAGATTGCCATTATGGGCTGGCTGAACTTACTGTGTTGGGAGTTGAGGACTGAGAGAGAGCGGATTACTTATCTCTCACAGATTCAAGATTCAGACACAAGAATTCTATGAGCTGTGGGTGAATATTCTGAGAACCCACTTAGTCGTGCCTACCGTATCAATGATGAACCCCAAATAGACAGATATACTGCTCAGATAAGTTTCACCCCCAGTGTATCATGTGTTTCTTTAAATCGCATTCAATTTTACTGTAACCTCTTTCATCTTTTTTATCTCCTGATTTGGGTGGATAAAATTCTGTAGTCTGCACTCAGATTTCAACTACTCTTTTTGATAAGTAGTTAGAGGAAATGATTTCTGTATATCCTATTGAGTATTAGCCCTCTTCATATTTTATGTCATATTTCCAAGCCACATGAAGAGAAAATATTCATAAAACATGTGTCTGACAAATTACTTATATCCACAATATATGAAAACTACTATAAATCAATAAGACAATTCAATTTATAAATGGGCAAAAGATGTGAACAGAGACTTCCCAGGCAATATATATGAATTGCCAATAAGCACATAAAGGGACACCCAATGTAATTAGTAGTCAGTGTTAAACTCTCAAGTCAGAGCCTGTGAAAGCTCTGAGATTTTATTCTCTTTGCAAGCTAAGAAGTAAACTTGTCAGTTTCATGGATACCGGCAGAAAAACATGAGGCATCTGGGTCAGAAAAATGATTTCTCACTTTTAGCAACAGTTGTAGCCAGAGTAACATTTTCTCTCTGTTCCCTGAGCCTCAACTCTCACAGGAACACGTGCTCAAAATCAAGTGTTTCCTGCACATAGAGTGAAGGCATTCCTGGAGTAGAACTCTGAGGACTAGGAAACTTCTCATGGTCTTATTCAGGGGCTACTGGAAAACATGCTCCTCCTCTCCTCCACAGAGAGCCACTCTCTTATCACCCTGGATTATAAGCAAATCTGCTCTTGAGAGAAGAGGGAGACCTCCCTCTCTTGACTATACTGTAATAGTAATGTATCTAAATGAATGTTTCAGGAGGAGTCACTGTATCTCTCCCAGGCTCTTTGTTTATACAAAGATTCTTGTAAGGATTGCTCAAAGCAAACTGGCTGTTAATGGCTGCAGGTTTAGCAATGTAAGATTCAAAAGGAATAGTCTCACAAAAATTTTTAGGGCACTGATCAAATAGGCTGCAGTAGCATACCAAGTGCCCCTATTTTGGGTCACAGGAGAAGCTAGATGCAGCAATTTATTCCTTACCTTAGAAGGGACACCTTGACATGCTCCCACATCACTAGGACCCTAGAAACACTAGGGAGGTAGAAGAGCCCTGAAAATGTGTAAGGTTTACTTCCCACCTTGTGACACGCAAATGTTCACCAATATAGCTAGGATAGTTGCTGTTTCCTGATCCCCAGGCACAGTCAGCATAAGGTCATCAATGTAATGGGCCAGCATGATGTCTTGTGGAAGGGAAACGGGATCAAAGTCTGGGTTACAACTTCATGACACCGAGATGGAGAGTTGATATATCCCTGAGGGGGGACGGTGTGGGAAAACTGCTGGTCTTGACAGATAAAAAACAAAATGCTTCTTGTTCTTCTAGCAAGAAAAGAGGAAAAATCATTTGCTAGATGAATAGTTGCATACTAGGTACCTGGGTATGTGTTCATTTGCTCAAACAATAAAATCACACGTGGAACAGCACTTGTAATTAGAGTGACCACCTGATAATCCATTGTCATTCGTCAAGATCCGTCTGTCTGTTAAACAGGCCAAACAGGCCAGATGAATATGGATGTGGTGGAAATCACCACCCTGCATCTTTCGAGTATAATGGCACTAAATCATGGCAGTCCTTTCAGAAATGCAGTATTGTTTTTGATTTACTCTTTTCATAGGTAGAGGCAATTCTAGTGACTTCCATTTGGTCTTTCCTATCTTAACAATGCCCACTCTGTGGAGCAGGTAGCCAACGGCTGATTTTGCCATTTCCTAAGTAGGTCTACTCCAGTGATGCAGTCTAGAACTGGGTGGGTTTGAGGACCTACTGAGTCCAGTGTGAGGCTGATCTGAACTAAGTCTATTGATCACCTGCTCTCCAAAAGCCTCTGTGATTGGTGGATGATGGCATTTTGGGTCTCTAGGAATTAGCATCAGTTCAAAGCCAGTGTCAAGAAATCCCTGAGGAATCTATTTTCCTTTCTCCAGTTCACAGTCGCCGTAGGTCTCTTTGGGGGAGGACTGAGAGAAAGACAGGATAGATTTTGGCAGCTCAGTGGGTTGCTTTCTTAAGGGGAGTCATCCCTCTACCTTCATCCAAGGTCTGGGTTTGAAGACTGGACATTAACTTAGTAACTATTTTAGTGATCCAAGTCAGACTGCTATTTACTAGACCTAGAATTATTTCACTTACAGTAGGCTGCCCATCTGCTTCTTCTCTAGGGACACTGAGATCAACTAGAAAATACCATAGGTCTTGGCCAGTTAGACTATTTTGATTATTGTTTTGGTCCCACTGTCTATTACAGTAACCATGCCCACATTGTTTTTGGCAGTTAAGTGCCCCCTCTTATCCCCTGCCACTGGGATCCCATAATTTACATCACATTTAGAGATCTCAGTTTAGTGGTAGCAGTTCCCTCTATAATTTTTGACCTACGGAGAAGGGAAACCATAGAGATGCTCAGGGATGCTGGGGCTCCCCTCCCAAATCTATTTCTCACAGTCATGGTAAAAGTGTGTTCTCTGGTCTCTCCCAACTCTCCCAAGGTGGGTGAGCAGGACTTATATGATACATCCACATTAACATTTTAATGTCCCTAAATCTTTGAATACCTCCTTCTAGAACATCCCGAGGCAGTTCTGGCATTTGGCTATTTTGGTTCCATATTTTAGTCAAGAACTCTTCCTAAGCCCACAAGCTGAAACACGGAATTCAGAAGTCTGCTGAGTGAGCCACTTCATAATAATTTTAGTCTCATCCAACTTTATAATCCTTCCAACTTCATCCCCCATTCTTAAGATCCACACATATTCCCATTTCCTATCTATGTAAATTAGGAAGATCACACAATTCTCTTGGAATGTATTATACCTCCTCACATTTTGGACTCCAGGTAGGAAAACAATAGGTATAAGGGACTCCACTGGGGCAAGTCATCACTTGTCATCACTTCAAATTTGCCCAAATTTGAACATGAATTGTGGATTAGGTACTAGAATTCTGTTATATTTTCTGAGTTGGACCTTTGTGCTGCAATTATTTGTGTTCCTGTTCTTAGGAAATACATAGAAATTTGGGCAAAAATAGCCTACCAATTCTTTAAAACACAACAACAGCAAATTTCATTCCTATGCTTCAATCATACCATTATTGCTTATGTAACTTCTGAATTTTTTTCAAAAAATTATGTTTCTTTTTTAACCTTTTAAAGCTGACGTTTAAAATGTTTCATATAAGTTTTACTGAGGACAACTATCCGAAACTGATTTAAAAAAAGACGAAAAGATGATTATTTGAACTTTTAACGTCTTGCTAAGAGCATTTTCTAACAATCCAGTTGCAAGATAATCTGATTGAGGGAATAGGACTGACTTAGTTTTGTGCTTGATCAGGGCCCAGTCATTTCATAATTCTGTTAAGATACAAGTTAGCGGGTAGAAAAATAAGGTGTGCGGATTTTTCTAGTTGCCTGCTAGAGCAGATAAGCTTAAGGCTTATAATCTCATTGCCCCATAGCACGTTAGCCGATTTTGATTCTAATTCACCTGTACTTTTTAAGTGTTCCTTCTTTTGTTGACTCATTTTCTCATTTTCTGTTTAAAGCAGACTTGTCTTATGCTAGTTCCTTCTGTAACAGGTTAACTAAAACTTTGACTCATCTATTTGTATTATTTTTAACTTCTATTGTATAATAATTACATTTTTAACATTTTGTGAGTTATGCTTTGATAGTTCAAGTAGCCATAAAATATGTAATTATAATACATTGTAAAAAATTAAAGTAAAACTGCTAAATAACTCTTTTGATCTAGTTAGATGAACCTAAAGACCAAGGCAATTTAATACCTACCATGATTCATTTAAAAATACAGGAACAATCTATTCTTCAATAATTAGAAGCTTTAAATCACTGCTTTTCCTCCTTAAATTCATAACCAGAATTCTCAAAAGTCATTTATTAATTCATCATACCTCTTGGCAAAAGGTGTGTATATTATATACATATATATTATATACATTATATATAATAATGTAAATGTGTATATTATATACATATATAATGTATACATTATATATGTGTATATAAAATATATAATAAGGTGTATATAATATACACACCTTATATACATATGTATATAATATACACATATATATATTTTTAAATTTACATACATATGAAGTTATGGTTTGAAAATTTTTCCCTGACTCTAAGGCATTAAATTTAAAAAATATCAAAGTCAATTTATCATTATAATCATTATGATCAGAATAGGAGCTACATATTAGATTTTTAAGATAATTATTAAATATAAGGAACTATTTTATGGGAAATGCAACTCAATGAGATTGGTGGAGTATGATTATATGATTTTATATATTCATGGATGAACATTATTTGCTATTTTAAGTTTTACTGATCAGTAAGTAGATGGAAATGGAGGGGATGTTGTTATAGCATTATCATTTAATTCTTTGAAATCCTGAGTTGCATGCCAAAAATTACATAGTAATTTATTCTTCCTAAATGATGATTAGTGATCTACCAACTAATAATTCCATTATGTCATCTTTCAATTTTGCTGACAGCAAAGAACTAGATAGATACCACCTAAAGAAGGACTTTTTACTTAGTCATTTCCCAATGCTGACACCAGGATTTTGAACAGAGCCTTTGTTTTGCACTTGGAAGTTTACCTACCCAGAGCAACATACAGTGAAATTAAAACAGAGATAGGCCTTCCTTTCTTAGCATGAAAGGGGAGACAGGGAAGGAAAACCTGTAGTACTAAGTTCAGGGTATACACGCAAATGCAGATCTGGAGACTGATTCTGTTGAACAATCTAACCACTTCCGCAGTTCGCAGGCTGCTAGTCCAGGTAATTTAGCTCCTGACTTTGTGAAGCCGTAAAGTAGTTCTCCCTCAGGCACCAATGCCAGCCTTTCAATGGGTTTAAATGACTTCCCAGTACAGGTGAACTGAACCCACCATATCAACTGTGTAATTAACCCAAACATACCTGCGAAAAGAGTTCCAAAGAGAAATTCACAAACTGAAGAAAATACAACCTAGAAATGTATATCAAAATTTGACAAATTTTTTTGAGGGGGAAAAGCAATTCAAGAAAGATGAAGAATATCTCCTATCATCAGAAGCTAATGGTGATATTTTATTATGGCATATTAATGCAGAAGTTGCACTCACTGACTTACTTTTATTTGTCTGGAACTGAGATGCAGTAACATCCTATCGTGTCCTCAGTGATATGAAGAAAGGCAGTCAACCAAAGAAACGCACCAGTGTTTGAATAGTCTAATCAGAGACATCATTATTTGCCAGATAATCAGTTCAAACATAAGAAGGGAAATATATATTTTCCCCTTCTTCTCCCAATGAGCTTTTAAGAGATTTATACTTAAATTTTAGCAAGTGATCAGTCTATAACCCCCTCTTTCAAAAATATAAAAGAAACAGGCTTTTATAGTCTCCTGTCATGATCCATTTCCAGATCATTTCATTCTATGACCTCACTTAAAAGTCAGAGTTAAAATTGAAAAAAAAAAGCAACTATATTAAAAAAAATCCCACAACAGATAAAGCTCCCTAAACTCATCCTAAAGCATGCAATGTTAACTTGTAACCTGCCCTTGCTAATGAGGTAATATGTATATTCCAATATTTCAGATGTAAGGTTTACCAACTCATTGATTTTATCAAGTATATTTTTTATGATTTTTTTTATTGTTACTTAAAATTTTTTTTCCAGTGTTCCAAGATCCATTCCCCATTCCCCACACCCAGTGCTCCATGCAATAGGTGTCCCCAGTACTCACCACCAGGCTCTCCCATCCCTCCACCCCCCTCCCTCCAAGTCCCTCAGTTTGTTTCTGTGTCCAAAGTCTCTGTTGTTTCGTTTCTCTCCCTGGATTACCCTACTTCCCATTTACTTTCCTTCTCCCACTGTCCTCCAGGTTACCCCTCATGCACCGCAAGTAAGCGAAACCATGCGATACTTGACTTTCTCTACTTGGCTTATTTCACTCAGCATAATCTCTTCCAGTCCAGTCCATGTTGCTACAAAAGTTGGATATTCATCCTTTCTGATAGAGGCATAGTATTCCATTGTATATATGTGCCACATCTTCTTTATCCATTCATCTGTTGATGGGCACCTTGGCTTTTTCCACAGTTTGGCGATTGTGGCCATTGCTGCGATGAACATTGGGGTACATATGGCTCTTCTTTTCACTACTATCTGTATCTTTGGGGTAAATGCCCAGTAGTGCAATTGCAGGGTCCTAGGGTAGCTCTATTTTTAATTTTTAAAGCAATCTCCACACTGTTTTCCAAAGCGGCTGCACCAGTTTACATTCCCACCAACAGTGTAAGAGGGTTCCCCTTTCTCTGCAGCCTCTCCAACACTTGTTTTTTCCTGACTTGTTAATTTTGGCCATTCTGACTGGTGTAAGGTGGTATCTCAGTGTGGTTTTGATTTGAATTTCTCTGATAGCTAGTGATGCTGAACATTTTTTCATGTGTCTGTTAGCCATTTGTATGTCTTCTATGGAGAAGTGCCTCTTCATGTCTCTTGCCTATTTTTTGATGTGTTCATCTTCTTTTTGGGTGTTGAGTTTGAGTAGTTCTTTATAGATCTTGGATACCAGCCCTTTGTCTGTAGTGTCATTTGCAAATATCGTCTCCCATTCTGTGGGTTGCCTCTTTGTTTTGTTGACTGTTTCCTTTTCTGTACAGAAGCTTTTTATTTTGATGAAGTCCCAGAAGTTCATTTCGCTTTTGTCTCCTTTGCCTTTGGAGACGTGTCTTGAAAGAAGTTGCTGTGGCCGATGTCAAAGAGGTTACTGCCTATGTTCTCTTCCAGGATTTTGATGGATTCCTGCCTCACGTTGAGGTCTTTCATCCATTTTGAGTTTGTCTTTGTGTGTGGTGTAAGAGAATGGTCTAGTTTCATTCTTCTATATGTAGCTGTCCAATTTTCCCAGCACCATTTATTGAAGAGATTGTCTTTTTTCCACTGGATATTTTTTCCCGCTTTGTCAAAGATGATTTGCCCATAGATTTGTGGGTCCATATGTGGACTCTCCACTCTGTTCCATTGGTCTATTTCTCTGTTTTTGTGCCAGTACCACGCTGTCTTGGTGATCACAGCTTTGTAATAAAGCCTGAAGTCAGGTAATGAGATGCCCCCAGCTTTGCTTTTCTTCTTCAGCAATTCCTTAGCGATTCGGGGTCTTTTTTGGTTCCATATAAATTTTAGGATTGTTTGTTCCAACGCTTTGAAGAATGTTGGAATTTTGATCGGGATGGCATTGAAAGTATAGATTGCTCTGGGCAGTATAGACATTTTGACAATGTTTATTCTTCCGATCCATGAGCATGGAATATTTTAATGCAAGAAGATTATTAGCTTTCTCCAGCCTGGAGTAGGGTTGCTAATCATATACAGCAGCCTTCACCCATGAGGAGTTAATAGTCCATATACTCTCACTTCCTTCCTTCTCTTATTGTGACTCCCTGGTTGTCATAGCAGCCCAGCTAAAAGAGAGAGATGAGCAATCACCCCTTTGCGACCTCTGTGTTAGGGACAGATGAGCAGGCAAGATGCAGGGAGCCTAGTGATGGCTTCCCATGCCCTGTGGCAGTGGTGACACAGAGCCATCACCATGGCTGGAAATCCATCTTTAAACACTCCACTCATCCTTACCTCTGACCTAGGAGCAAGTAAGGAGGGAGGTGAGGTTTAACTTTTCAAGTCTGCAGAAATGGGTTCATAGGGAGAGGAAGACAGGTCGTTCTCATAATTCTTGTCTTTTGCCACTTCCAGAAGAGACTAGTAAGAGAGGTGGTCCATTATACACCATCCTGTATTCTCCCAGTTAAGTAAATGGGTTGGCCTACAACAAGGATGGAGGATAAGAAAACCACATCCAAACAATTTGCCCCCAAACAGTTTTCCAAATGCTTTGGAAATTCAATGTTTAAAAGAAGGGCTCCAGTGAGGAAAGGGAAGGTTTCTTTTCTTTCTCAAATACTTTTTTTTGTTTGTTTCATCTAACACCCTGAATCTGACTCAGAAGGATAGAAGAAAAGATAATGTGAGAAGAGTGGGAGGTAGTTACCCAGTATACAACTTCAACTTGAAGAATACTTTCTTCTTAGTTAACAGATTCTTCTTTTCAATTGCAAGCTTTAAGTCTCCAACTCTCGGATCACAAGGATTTCCTGAGTGGCCTGAAATTATACAGGTACCTGAGCTCTGTCCCTGGAGATGCTAAGACAATGGTTGTGAGATGGGGTTTTGGCTACTGCTGCAAAAAAGATTCTCAAGATTCTCCTGAGCATTGCAAGGGGTGAACTCTAGAATTACAAGTCTGCTTGGTACTCTCCCAGATATGGGTTGGATGATAGGTCCAAGGACCTCCAGTCCACTCCTGGAAAAGTGGGTCAGTGGCCTGACATCATGTGGGCTGATTTGTTTTGGTGATTTTGTCAAACTTACAGTAAGAACACTTTTCTCCTCCTCTTCAGCAGTAGTTTCCAGTTATGCCACGAATAGCAATTATTTCTTCTATTAGTTTGTGATTAATAATATCTCTTTGTACATTCTGGATATAATTTCATTTGGTCTGTGATATATGTTGCAAGCATTTTTTTTTTACTAGTTTAATGTTTATTTATGAGATCCATTAAGTTTTATTTTAGGAAGAAATTTTAATGTGTTTATAGTTGGACTTACATTTTTCCCTGTTGCTCTATCTTTGATTTATTTTTGGAGAGGCCATATTTATCTTAAAATATGAAAGTATTTACCTCTTTCCTTATATAGTCCTGTTTCCCACTTGTTTTATTAGTTCATGTATTTAGTTAGGCGGGCAGGCAGGCAACTCTTAGCTTTTTAGCCTCAGATCTCATTTCCATCCCGTCCTCCGCATCCCTTCTGCTACTTTCAGTCTCTTATGTTTCAGTCATTCTGATGGATGTGTGGTCATACATCAATGTGTTTTAAATTTGCATTTCCATGAAGATTAATGAGATTGAATACATTTACTGGCCATTTGGATATTCTTTTCTGTGAAATGCCTGATTAAATCTTTTGCCCATTTTTGAAAAATTGACTTAATCTGTTTTTTTTTTTTCTTACTGGTTTATACGAATGTATAATATATTCTGGATATGAGTCTTTGTTGACTCATTATTAACCTTAAATCTATCAACCTTGTTGAATTCACATATTAATTCTAAAATTATTACCAAAGATTTTTAAGTAGTCTCCATGTCCAGTACAAACCTAATGAGGGGCTTGAACTCACTACCTGAGACCGAGACCTGAGCTGAGATTAAGTTTAACTGACTGAGCCCCCCAGACACCCCACTGAAGGTTTTTTTTTTAATTTGCTACACATGTAATCATGACATTTTTAACTGAGCTTTATTTCTTCAATCCTTTTCCTTTTGTTGTCTTACTGTAAAGGCTAGACCTCCAATGCAATGTTGATCAGAAGTAATAACAGTACATATCCTTGCCTCTTTTCTGATCCTAGGGGCAAAAAAAAAACCTCTTGCAGTTTTATATGTATGACATTTGCTATAGTTTGTGTGTGTGTGTGTGTGTGTGTGTGTGTGTGTCCTCCACTAGATTAATAAATTTTCCTTCTATTCATAGTTAGCTAGGAGTTATTTTTATTAGTATAAATCAGTGTTTGAACATCAAATAAATTTTCTGCATCTTTTGAGATCACTGCTTTTTGCTTTTTGCTTTTTTGAATAATGGATAAATCACAGTGTTATTGAATGTTATATAGTCTTGAAATTTTGAAATAAACCCAAATGGTTGAGATGTATTATCATTTCTTTCTCTCACTGTATTCAATGTATCCGTATTTTGTTTAGCATCTTTTAATTCATGTTCATGAAAGATTAATTTATAATTTTCCTTTTGTAGAATGTTCTTGTCAGGTTTTGATGTTAAGGTTATGCAGGTTTTAGAGCGCCTGGGTGGCTCAGTGGGTTAAAGCCTCTGCTTTCGGCTCAGGTCATGATCTCAGGATCCTGAGATCGAGGCCACATTGGGCTCTCTGCTCCGTGGGGAGCCCGCTTCCTCCTCTCTCTCTGCCTGCCTCTGTCTGCTTGTGATCTGTCAATTTAAAAAAAAAAAAAAAGGTTATGTGGGTTTTATAAAACAACTTGAGATGTGTTCCCAAATTTTCTATTTTAAGAAAGAGTTGGTTGAAAACTGGTATTATTCCTTTCTTAAATGTTTGGAAAAAAGCCACTGGTGATGTGATCCAGCCTGGAGTTCTATGAGGTGGTTTTAAATTATAGATTCACTTTATTTGATATATTCAGATTTTTCTATTCCTGTATCAGTTTCAGTAAACTATACTTTTTCAAGACATTTCCTCATTTCACCCCAAATTTAAATTTATTGGCATAGCATTGTGTTTATCATCTTTTCAGTGTCTCATCCTTTCAATGGCTGCGGATTCTGTAGTTACATCACTTTCCCAGTCTTGATACTGGTCAATTATGTCTTTTCTTTTTTCATTATCAGTACTACCTTCACTTTTCAAAGAACCAGCTTTGAGTTATTGTTTTTCTCTATTTTCCCTTTATTTTGTATTTGATTATTTTCTTCCTTCTTCTTAATGATTTCCTTCTCTTATTTTCTTGGGATTTATTTTGCTTTACTCTCAAAGATGCTTTTTTTCCCCTCAAAAGTGGATGCTTAGATCAGATCATCTGTTTTTAGCCTTTATTTTTTTAAGTTATACCTCTACTATATACATTTTAAATTCTCCTTAGAGCATAATTTCAATTGCATCCCACAAACTCTACTATATAATATTATTACTTAGTTCAAAATATTTTAAAACTTCCATTGCAATTTATTCTTATATGTATGGATTATTTAGAAATTACTGTCAAATTTTCAAAATCCCAGAGCTCTCTATTCCTTTCTACATTGTTGTGAGCCCACTGGGATAATTCCTTTTTATCTTTTCCACTTACCATCTATACAATTTTTATTTCTTTTAGCATGGGCTATCTGGTGATAAATTCTGCTCCTTTCCTTTTTTTGAGATATAAATGACATATAACATTAGTTTCAGGTATACTATATCATGATTCAATACTGTGTATATATAATATATATACATTAATAAAATTGTTATCATGCCTAGTTAACCTCCATCAACATACACAGTTATACATTTTTTTCTTGTGATGAGGACATTTAAGATCTATTACTCTCTTAGCAACTATCAAATGTATAATATATAAAAAACTATAATCACCATGCTGTGCATTACATCCCCATGACTTTAAAAGTTTTCACCTTTTGCCTCCTTCACTCATTTTGCTCACTCCATCTCCCACATATGGCAACCACCAGTTTGTTCTCTGTTTTTTTGTAATATCTGTATATCAATGAGATTATACTGTATTTGGTTTTCTCTGACTTATTTCACTTAGTATAATGCCCTCAAGGTCATCCATGTTGTTGGAAATGACACTATTTCCTTCTTTTTTTTCTATAGCCCAATACCACAATTTCTTTATCCATTCATCCATTGATGAATACTTGGGTTGTTTCCATGTCTTGGCTATTGTAAATAATGATGTAATAAACATGGAGGTGAAGATATCTTTGCAAATTACTGTTTTCATCTCCTTTAGATAAATATCAAGAGACGGAATTGCTGGATCATATGGTGGTTCTATTTAATTTTTTGAGGAAAATTCATGCTGTTTTTCTCAGTGGCTACACCAGTTTATATCCCTAACCACAGTGCACAAAAGCTCCCTTTCCTCCACATCTTCACCAGTAAGTTAGCTGCTGTTGTTGTTTTTTTTAATGACAGGCATTCTTACAGGTGTGAGGTGATATCTCATTGTAGTTTTGATTTACATTTCCTTGATGATCAGTGATGTTAGAATACATTTTCATGTACCTTTTATCCATCTGTATATTTTATTTCGGAAAATGCATATTTGGGTATTCTGCCCATTTTTTAACTGGATTTTTTTTTTTGCTATTGAATTGTAGGAACAATGATTTGCAAATATTCTTTCCCATTCAGTTGTTGCTTTTTCATTTTATTGATGGTTTCTCTTGCTGTGCAGAAGCTTTTTATTTGATATAGTTCCACCTGTTTTTGGTCCTGTTGCTTTTGCCATCTATATTTTCTTCTAGAAGTTTTATGGTTTCAGGTTCTACATCCAAGTCTTTAATCTATTTTGAATAAATTTTTGTGTATGGTGAAAAATCGTGGTCCAGTTTCATCCTTTTGTATGTGGTTGTCCACAACCACATACAAATACTATTTACTGAATACGATTCCCCAATATTATTTACTGAAAAGATTGTCCGTTCCCTGTTGTATATTCTTGGCTTCTTTGTTGTGATGTAATTAACCATATATATGGGAGTTTATTTTTGGGTTCTTTATTGTCTGTTTTTATGCCAATGCCATACTGTTTTGACTACTTTAGCTTTATAATACAGTTTGAAATCAAGGCATGTGAGACTTCCAGTTTTGCTTTTCTTTCTCAAGACTTCTTTGGCTTTACAAGGTCTTTTGTGGCTCCATACAAATGTTAAGATTGTCCTATTTCTGTGAAAAATGCCATTGGAATTTTGATAAGGATTATACTGTAACTATAGATTGCTTTGGTTAGCACGTACATAAAAATATTAATTCTTTCAATCCATGAACATGGAATAGCTTCCCATTTTTTCTGTCTTCTTCAATTTTTTTCATTAATGCCTTAGAGTTTTCACTATACAGTTCTTTCACTTCCTGGTTAAATTTATTCCAGGTAATTTGTTTTGATGCCACTATAAATGGAACTGTTTTCTTAATTTCTCTTTCTCTAGTTCATTATTAATATATAGAAACAGTAAGTTTTGTGTACTTATTTTGTATTTTGCAACTTTACTGAATTCTATTAGTTCTGATAATTTTTTGGTGGAGTTTTAGCGTTTTCTATATATAGTATCATGCCTTCTGTAAAGAGTGACAGTTTCCTTCCTCCTTTCCAGTTTGGATGACTTTTCTTTTTCTTAGTTGGTCTGGTTGGTCTCCCAGTACTGTGCTGATTAAGAGTGATATGATGGGTATCCTTATTTCTGAGCTTACAGGAAAAGCTTTTAGCTTTTCACCACTGAGCATAATGTTAGGTGTGAGCTTATCATTTGTTATGTTGAGGTGCATTCCATCTCTACTCACTTTGTTGAGAATTTTCTTTTATCACAAATGGATATTTTTAAAATTAGAAATGGTCTATATTTCCCTTCTCCTTTTGAAAGAATTTGGGTTTTTTATTGAATAATTTCATCATTTCTTAAGATGTCATCTCACTTTCTTCTGGCTTCATAATTTCTGTTGTTAAGTCAGTAGTTATTTTTGTTTCTCCCTGGAAATTAATACTTGTTTTTAAAATTTACTCTTATCCTTTTTCAGCAATGTTATTAGTGTGTCTAGTTATGGTTTTATTAATTTTTAAGGTCTTGTGTTCATAGAGATTCTTGAATCTATGACTAATATCTTCCATCAGTTTTAGGAAATTATCAGTCATTTGTGCCTTCAAATGTATTTTTATCCCAACATCTCTTTTCTTTCCTTCTAAGACTCCAGTTATAGGTTGCAGCATCCAGTCTCCAAACTATAGTTTATTTTTGTGTTTTCCATCCTGTTTTCTTTTGTTGGCTTGTCTGAATTGTTTCAAATGACTTGATGTTCCAGTTCACTCTTCTTCTACAGTGATTTTTTTTCTTATTAGTTCTTAAAATCAGTAACAGGAATTTTAAGATCTGAAGTTTCCATTTGACTTTAAAGAGATTCTAATAGTATGGCAAAATTCTCTACTTTGTCATCTATCTTTTGATAATCAGTTACCCTTCCTGTCTCCTGCCATGCCTGGTATTTCTTGATTGAATGCTAGACATTTTTATGAAACAGTCTACAGGCTCTGGGTGATTTTATCTCTCCTAGAGATGATTTAATTTCCTTTTAGGAAGTACTTAAACTAAAAACAAAAATTTTGATTAAATCAGGATTTGAAATGATTCTAGTGGGATTCCAGGCTTTCTGAGGGCTGGTTGTTCCACTTTGTCCCTTCATTAACAGTTGGCACTTTAGGGGTCTCAGATGAAAACCTGAAATATTTACCAGGATCCCTCCAACTTGTCTTATCCTGATCTGCAATTTTACTTCCCCCATCTCTGTTAGAGTGTATAAACTCTGTTCCATCATGTAGCCATTTAGTAATTATTCTCTGCTAAATTTCTTGGCCTCTTGACCCAGAGTTTATGATGTAAACTATTCTGGCAAATTCTTTGAGGGTATATGCAGTATAGAATGATACAGAATGTTGGACTCACTTTTCTGTGGTTTCTGTTACTTTAGGATCTTAGTACTTCAAGTCTCGCTGCCTCATTAATCTTGCATTCATTTATAACTCCCAACTGGAAAAATCTCTAGGCAGCTATTTTCTGCTCAGCCTCAATCTTTTGCACTAAAACCAAGCAATTCCCTGAGGGAGAGGGGAGCAAAGACAGTCTGGCACCCACTATATTGTCCTTCAGTCTGCTCTCAGCTCTTTATATTATTTATTGCCATGTAATAAATTATCATAAACTTAGAGACTTAAAACAACGCAAATGATTATTTCATAGTTCTCAGGATCAGGAGTCCAGACATGGCTTACCTGAGTCCTCTGCTTCCACGTCTGTCATGAGATTCTAACTAAAGTGTCAGCTAGGAATGGGATCTCATCTCAAGGTTAGACCAGGAAAGAATCTATTTCCAACTCAGTGGTTGTTATCAGGTTTCAGTTCCTTACAGGCTATTAGACAGAAGTCTTCACTTCTTGGCTAATTTTTGGCCATAGGCTGCCCTCAGTTCCTTGCCATATGGGCTATTATTCCAACACTTTCTTCATCAAGGTATACAAGCTGAGGGCACAATAGACTCAGCTACCAAGATGGAAGTTATAGTCCTATGTAATGGAATCACAGAAGTGACAGCCCATTGCCTTTGCAATATGCTGATTAGAGGCAAATCACAAGTCATGCCTAAAATCAAAGGCATGAATACCATGAGACAAGGATTACTGGGTTCCATCTGAAAGCCTGACTATCATACCTTCCCTTATGTTCTGCCTGCCTTGGCCAATTTCTGATGACTAGATCAAAAAGCTTTTGTTCCCCCAAAAGTACACGTATACTGCTTATATATATTTTCTTGGTGGAATGTTTGGTCTAATATAAGTTACCCCATCAGGGCTGCCAAGTGGAAAAACTTGTTCTTATTGTGGGAAAGTAGAGATAATACAAAGTTTACTATTTTCACCATGTTCCTGTTACATGCCCTTCAGTAGCATTCAGTGCATTCAGTGCTGTGCGGCCATTGTTACTACCTAACTCCAACATACCTGCATCACCCTACCCCAGAAACTCTGTATCCGTCAATCAGTCCTTCGGATTCCCTCTCCTCCAGGCCCTGCAAATTGCAAATCTCCCGTTTCTATGGGTTTATCTATTCTGAATATTTCATATAAATTGAATCATACAATGTGTAGCTTTTGTGTCTGGCTGCTTTCACTTTGCACAATTGAAAACGAGGTTCATCTATGTCATGGCTGGGCCAGTATTTCTCTATTTATGGCTAAATGATAGTCAGTTTATGAGTGTGCTGTATTTACTTTTAATTTACACGACAATATCATGCCATAGATCTCATGCCTCTCTGTTTTGACTCAACTCTTTTTAAAGGGTTATTTTCCTTGAGGTACAATGTACCTCAAAATTTCCCAATATTAAGTGTTCAACTGGATGAACTTTCACAAGCATGCATTTATGAAATGACCACCATCATCATTATATAAAACATTTTCTTGTTTATATAAATGTTTATATAAAAACATTTTTCATCTCTCGACATGTTCCCTCATATTGCCTATTGTTGCCAATTCCATCTGCCTACCAGGGGCCCTGGGTGGCCACTGATCTTTTGTCATGACAGTTTTGTTTTTTTCTAGAACTTCATATAAATGAAATCACAAGTACAACATCCAAAGAATGGGGTTTCTATAGATAATATTGAAATCAGAGAGCAGAAACTATCAAGGGAATAATTTTCTCTAATCTTCTAAAATGTTCTATTCTATTTCTAGCATAATAAAACTAACACAAAGCAAAAGATAAAAACCTCCCACACTTACAATGTGAAATTTAATAGAAACAAAGATAAAAGGACAATCTAAAAGACTATGAGGAAAAGCATAGGACTCTTAACATGAAAGGAAGACTAAGATGGGCATTTTCAGGTGACTCAATGCCTTATGTGTGCTGAGGGAAAGTTATATGGAATGCTTTACAAGCCACACTAGTATCAAGTGTGAAGAGCTGTAAATATGTCATTAAATATGCCAAGGTGCAGAAATTGTCTCATGCACTATGTATTACTTCTTAGGAAATTATTCATGTTCCAGCCAAATGAGACAGTAAACAAAGGAAGGATCCAGAAAACAATGGCTCCTACCCAGCTGCACAGTAAGCATCCCAGAGTGACCGAATGCATCATGCCTAGAGAGCAATCATTCCAGATGGCAGCAGGAGTATGGACAACCCAGGAGGGAGATCTTATGGAGGAAAAAGAGAATCCATGGACCACATAATACCACTGGGATGCTGGATGAACTTAAGAATATGATAAAAGGATGAAATCCTAGCAAGGCAATCAGTCTTTCAGAAGATAAAAGCTGTAAAGGAAAGAAACATCAGAACACAAGAGCTCTGAACAATATTTATAGGAACAGGATAATGTAAGTATGCCATTGATGTTTAAAACTTGAAAAATCCACCTACAGGAAAAGAACAGAAAAATGAATCATTGTTACAGAATGGCATATACAGATTACAAAGGTAAAAGCACATTTGATAAAATTTAGGAAGGGGTGTGGAGAGAAGAGGGGAAGGAAGAATAGGAAGGCTGTCATCCTAATTTGAACTATAGAAAGGCAATATCTAGAATTGATGCTATAAGAAATAGAAGTTTATATTAAATTTAAAAAGGTAGAGAGATATGTAGGTGATGTAACTGTATTAAGAGGAGGTGGGGAATGCAAGTAATAGGATCCCTAAAAAGTTGCTAAGCAAAAAATGATAGTGGAAATATATTTTCTAAACGTACACTGGTGAATACCAGAAGAATTAGAAACAAGTGCTGGCAAGTGCTTGTCCTGGGGATCTGGACTGGAGAAGGACAGGATCGGGGAAAGAACATTTGCTTCTAATTACAGACCTTCTCTACTATTTGATTAAAAAAAAATATATATATATATATGTGTGTGTGTGTGTGTGTTATTTTGATAAAATGTGAAAGCACTAACATTTCAAAAGCAGTGCAATTAAGAAGATGGTGCTGATTTGAGAACTAAGGTCAGATTTACGAAGATTTGGTGGATTGTAAATAGAAGTTAGATTTTGTCCTAGATGATGGTAAGATCTTGCATTTTTATCAAGGGAAAAATCTTACAATAACTTGCATACTAGAGAAAGATTTTGAGGGACTGATTAATGTTGTGTAAGACTAGAGCCAGGGAATAGGTAAGGATGCATTGCACTGGATCAAGTAAGAGGTAACAAGGGCCTAAGCCAGAGAAGTGGGAGTAGGAGGTGTGGAAGAAGGTTGGCTTAGATAAAAGGAGTTTGGTGGAACCATTCCCAGAGGTAAAGGATAAAAGGAGGCAAGCTGATTTAGGAACAAGGAAGATAAGAGCTTATATTTGCTCATATTGCATTTGAAGAGTCTGAAGTGGCCTCTAGAAGGCCATTGGGCCCGTTAGGAACGTGGGTGTGGAGCTCAGCAGGGATGTTTGGGGCAAAAGCACAAACCTGACTCCTATCCACAGAAGCCATGACTGCGGGTTAAATCACTCAAAGAATATAGGAGGAGGAGACATGGGCTGGGAGAGAATCATCAAGAACATCAAGACTGATGTAGGAGGCAGAGGAACAGAAACTTCTGGGAACTGGGTGCCTCAGAGGGTTATGTGGCCCATCCAGATCAGGATACACCTCTCTTAACCTAACAGCTTTCAAGGTTACAATTTACCCTTTTTCTTTCTATACCCTTGGTATAGACACTGCACAAAACCCACTTTATTTTCACATTCTCTATCACAAGTGGCAAATAATTACCAGCTATTTAGTGACAAACATAACAATCAAGCATGGAAAATAACCAGAAAACTGAATGAACTTTTTCATCTCTCACTTAACTGTTATGTAGTACACAATTTTAGTTGGATAAGAAAGAGTGGTAGGCTCTCAGTCAGCATATTTACTGGTGCTTATTTTCCACATTGTCTTGGTTATCTATTTCGATACAGGTAAGTTACCTCCTTTCCTCTTAAAACATTACAAGCAACTAGGTATTTGGAAAAAGGAACAATACTCTGGACCTGAAATTCACCTGGAAAAAGATAATTTGAACAATTTACTGTTTCAACTAAACATGAAAACAAGTAGAAGTAAAGTGTTCAGCTGCACTACAACATGCAAAGAGTGATAATATCTCCATGGAAACCAATTATGCTTTACTTTCTCACAGCCACCAAGATTGGGAGAACTGGGAACATAAAAACCAAAGTAAACTCTGAGTTGACAGATTGGTCTAAATATCAAGTATGTGCTCTCAGTGGGGGCATGAAGTCTCCTGCAAGATGATCTATTCCACAAGCACTTGAGCACACAGCTGCCATTTGTCACATATGTTACAGGATGGCTCTATTCCTCGTAACCCAGGCTCAGTACCCAGCCTCATTACTGCAGACTAACTGTGTGATCAATGATGTTTCTTTTATTATTTCATAGCACTTGATTTATATGCTTTCATCTTTTAAAAATTTTTTTTAAAAAGATTTTATTTATTTCACAGAGAGAGAGAGAGATCACAAGTAGGCAGAGAGAGAGGAGGAAGCAGGCTCCCCACTGAGCAGAGAGCCCGATGTGGGCCTCCATCCCAGGACCCCGAATTCATGATCTGAGCCGAAGGCAGAGGATTTAACTCACTGAGCCACCAGGCGCCCTATATGCTTTCATCTTAAATGGGTTCACAGAGATAATGGTTTAAATCATCTTGTTGGCCTGAGGTTGAATGATAGGTCATTGAGTACACACACACACACACACACACACACACACACACACACACACACACACGGAGTGGAGGGGGCAGAGACTGATAAGAATAATGGTAATATGGAAATCCATCCATAATCAGCACAGCCATCAACAAAGAAAGAACCCTAGTAGATATTCATTGGCATTAACTAAGTAAGCTAAGTTTCCCTAGAATAACCATTTTTTCAAATCAACATTTACAGAAAGAAATAAATGTTCTGACTTTGCAGTTTAAAGTGGAAACCAGATGAGAGAGTCCATGGAAGAGACAGTGGGAGGTATAATTTTGTCATAGAATTTGGACTTTTTTAGCATTCATTTAGGAGTCTCCCTTGGGCTGACCAGGTTAGACAATGAATTTATTTTTTTAAAAGATTTTATTTATTTATTTGACAGAGAGAAACACGGCCAGAGAGGGAATATAAGCAGAGGGAGTGAGAGAAGGAGAAGCAGGCTTCCCGCCCAGCAGGGAGCTCGATGCGGGGCTCAATCCCAGGTCTCCGGGATCATGACCTGAGCAAAGGCCGTCGCTTAACCACCTGAGCCACCCAGGCGCCCCTAGACAATGAATTTTGAAGAATGTAGAATAGGTAGTATGAGGATTCTCTAAGACTGAATTTTAAGCGCTTGATAATTTTGCTATTATGAGGAGAACTGATCTGTGTCATGGTCTAGAAGAGAGAGTGACAATTTTGTTCAGATAGTAGAACAACAAGAAATCAAATAATTCATTTTAGAGATCCACAAATACTGAGTTTATTTCCTTATGAAGCCAGGAACCAGTTCAGATGTGTAAAATGATGTATTTAGAAAAATAATGCAAAAGATTTAGCAAGATAATGAGATTCAGAACTTTAAGTAAATCTGTTTGCTATTGATTCACTAAGGGTGGTCATCTGCTGACTTTTGTTAACCGACAGGCAGCAGAAGCACCTTCCACAGGCATGAATGCTATTTACGAGAGAAAAGTCTTCAATTCAAGAAAATATTTCAGTTCATCTATTTTTTTTTTGCAGGCAATTGGGAAAATACTATTATTAAAATTTGAGCACTAGTACACATTAGCCCATTTCATTGAGACACTCTTCTCTAGGAGCACCTTTTTGAGAATCACTGTTTTAGCCAATACAGAAGGCAATTCCAAGGCACAGAAGTGCGTAACTCACATTTGCCCTTCATTACTGAAGTCAACATTTGCTTAGCTCACTTCAAAAAAAAAAAAAAAGAAATCGAGTCTTCCATTTGTCATGTTGATTCAAAAGCCAGGAAATTCTTCTGTCTGTATTAAATGGTTGAACTAATAAAACAATACATCACCTAACTCAAGAAATTCAAAATCTTTTGAACTATTGCTGCAATTTAAAGTAAATAAGTAAAAATTGCTGTCACTCTCCCTAAGCCAGTTTGCAAGATCTAAAATTCAGGTAAGAAAAGAGATATTGAAAATGTCAGCAATCAGAGTAATGCTGTGGATTTCAGGTGAAATCCCAAAGAAAGCTGGTAATGTGAAAAGCAAAAGGAGAAAAGGATGGGAAAACCACCATGAGAGAAGAGAAAAAAATAAACAGGAGACACTGAGTTTTCCAAAGAGACAATGACAATTAGAAAAACAAATATTTTTACAAGAATGGCCTTTTTTGTATCCCCTCCAAATTTGGCAAGGCAAGGCAAGATCAGTGCATTTTTCATCTAAAAATTGTTAAGGGTCACTAGATTGGAACTCACATCCACAGAAAGTACAGACTGAGGGAACCTTACAAAATCCATGCTAAGTGACAAATGCAAATAAAAGACAAAGACAAAGTGTCTGCCCCCATCCTCCCTAACCCATCACCACCCTCCCCTCCCCTCCCAGAGCTGATACCTAGGCCTTCTTCTTGTATGGTCAGGGTTGGCTTTGCAGGGCAGGCTGAGGGGCTACAGCAAAGGACAAGCCAAGATCCATACCCATACTTGTCTATTCAGGGGAGAAACTTTTAGCTCCACTCAGGGATATGGTTCGGCATGGAAATAGGCCCCATGTTCTTGTTTGGATGGAAAAAGATTTCTAAATCTGGATTGACTCTCAATGGCTAAGTTTTCCTGAAGGTTTAGTTGTCACTTTGGCTGACCTGTCTAAATACATTTCAACTCTGGAGCTGGAGAGAAGTACTCAGACCTGTTGGGGATCAGGGACAGGACACCCACATTGACTTTATTCCTCTCTTCCGTCCTCTCTTCCTTCAACATAGCTGTGGTGCCGGACCACTGTCCTTGGCACTGAAAATGGTGATGTCAATTTCTAAGGAGCTTACATTCAAGAGAAGGGAAATGGGAAATTAAGACAGAATTTATGTTTTAAAGTCATAATATCTATGAAGGAAATAGAATGATGTGGTAGAGAATGACTTGTAGGCAAGTTCAGGAAAGACCTTTATGATAAAGTGACACAAATGAAAGTGGTCCCACTCTTATATAAGGACCATGATGAGGACCTTCTTTGTCTTCTGACTTAGCCTGCTGTGGTTTCATGGGTGCTGTCAGAAGACACAAGATGCTGGGTGAGGGACAAAGCACTTTATTTCACATGATACAGAAAACCACAGGAACTTCATGTTCACTCAGCTCCTCCTGGCCCCAGATCCATTGGGGGTGATATGCAGGTGTCGCACACACCATAGGCTTGTATCATAGGTGAGGAACTCAGAGCTTAGGGATTCCCAATACTTTTAATGGGTTCCAAGCAAACTAGCCCATCTGTTGCCTCAGAAACACATTATTATATTGAACAGTAATCAAACTGTGCTCCAGAATGAGGCACAACTTCTATTTTTCATGGCTTTTTGCTATACAAAAAGACATCCTTGCAAAGGTGGTCTGGAGTAAAAGCTGTCAGTACCTCTGCTTTTAAGACCTACAGAAACAGGTGAGACCTGTGGGGTCTCTGCCTTCCAAGAATGTGATTCTGATTAGTGATGCTCATCAGTGGGGCTAAATTTCAGGACTCTCTTATGATTGGGCGGGCCATACGACTACTTCAGCTAAAGAGTTGTGAGCCACTATTGCTGAGAACCCTCGTTTCACTTACTCTGGCACAGCGACTGTCATGTTTGAGATGGTGACCGTTAAACAAGCTTGAATGTGGAGTCACTAAAATGAGCAAAACAAAACACTCAGCTGACCCATGATTAAGATAAAGCATAAACAAGAATTAAGCCTTTGTTGTTTAAGTCAGGGACTGGCAAACTACAACCCATAGGCCAAATCTGGTCTGTAGTCTTGTTTTTGTGTTGCTCGTGTACAAAGAATGATTTTTTATATTTTTAAAGTGTTGTTTAAGAAACCCCAAATATACGGAAAAGAACATGGGATAGACTCCCATGTGGCCCACGAAGCCTAAAATATTAGTATTTGGATTTAGAAAATATCTCCCAACCCAAGGTCTATGTAGCCAGTCTGGCTGATATGAAGGAAAACCAAGAAAATATGTTATTAGGGAAGCCAATAGGAAAAGTATTTGAAAAAGTAGCCAATGTTAAAGGCCACCAAGTTAAGTGAATAAGATAAGTTTCTGAGAATAAGCCTCTGGATTTGAAAATGTGGAAGTCACTGGGGACGTGACTAAGTTCAGTTTCCTTTGGAACATAAAGGACAAAAGTCAACTGGACCGGGTAAGCCTGTCAGGTGACAAAACAAATATAACCTTTAAAAAAATTAAGTTCAATTAGCTAACACTTACTACACCATTAGTTTCAGATATAATGTTCAGCAACTCATCAGTTGCATATAACACCTTGTGCGAATCACATCCTGCGCCCTTCCCCAGCGCCCATCACCCAGTTACCCCATCCCCCCACCCACCACCCCTTCAGCAACCCTCAGTTTGTTTTCCATAGAGAAGAGTCTCTCATAGTTTGTTTCCCTCTCTGATTTCTTCCCATCCAGTTCTCCCTCCCTTCCCTTATGGCCCTCTGCATTGTTTCTTATATTCCACATATGAGTAAAAACATATAATTGTCTTTCTCCAATTGACTTATTTCATTTAGCATAATCCCCTCCAATTTCATCCATGTTTATGTAAATGGTAAGTATTCATCATTTTTAAAAAGATTTTATTTGATAGAGACACAGTGAGAGAAGGATCACAAGCAGGAGGAGCGGGAGTGGTAGAAGCAGGCTTCCCGCCGAGCAGGAAGCCCAACATGGGGCTGGATTCCAGGACCTTGGGACCATGACCTGAGCTGAAGGCAGACGCTTAACTACTGGGCCACCCAGGCTCCCCAGTATTCATCATATCTGATGGCTGAGTAATATTCCACTGTACATATACACCACAAAAATGAATATAATCTTTCAGAAGGTTTGTTGTAGATGAGAACAGAGAAATGGAATGGGCTATAGGGTCAAAAAGAATCTCCTTATTAAGATGTGAGATATTAGGGCATATGAATATACTGATGGGATCAATCACAGAGAGAGAGAGAGCATTGCTACAGGAGTGCAAAAGAGAAGGAAGATTCAAGGAGTGAACACCTGACACAGCAGAGAGTGGAAATGACCTGAGTACAGTGGAAGATCCCACCATTGTAGAAGGAAGGCCTTTCTCCCATTGCAATAGGAAGAAAATGTGTCTGCAAATGCACGAGGGCCTGTGGATTCAGCTGTGGGAAGATAAGACTCTTATCTGATGACTTCTACTTTCAGTTAAAAATGACACGAGGTAGAGAGGAAGAGGGTGGGAAAAGTTTGAGGGATGAAGAGGAAGTTGAAATGCCTCAGAGTGTGAGAGCATGAGCTTATGATGAGGGAACCAGTAGAATCAGGGGGGAGGGTTCTCTGTCCCTTTGAGATTAATGATAATGAGTTTAAATTCTGTATGACAGTCCCTAGCAACTTTCAGTGTTTGGACGCCAAGTGAAAAAAGTGGTATTTGGGTTCAAGCACACTTGGGTTGTAGTGTAATGTAAAACAGAATAGTTATGCTACTATGGTTTTTTTGTTTTTGTGTTTTTTAAGGGTTTTTTGTGCTGTTTGAGGGATTCCCTCCAAAGACACTCTAAGCTTGACCACCAAGTGCATTACTTTAGCACAGTGGTTATTAAGAGTGTATGTTCTGCAGCCAGAATATCCTGGTTGAAATTCAAGCTCTGCCACTTGTAAGACCTCATTTAGAAAAGGCTAATAGTTGGGCTGTCCCCATGTGGTGGTAGTGAGAATTCAGTAATTATTCTAGTGATCTTTAAAACAGTGTTTGGCTCTTTATAAAAAGTGTTCCTAACTTATCTTGGCATCTAGATATATGCCAGGAGTTTCAGGTATCCTAAGAGCCAGATTAATAATCCATTGGACAAGCTCTACCTCAGTAGCATGTACAACCTTGCCTTCATTTCCCCCAGTCTTTCTTCCCCTGGGGAATAAAAATTGTGCAAACATGTTGAGAAATATAAGTGTTCCCTAAGGCTCATTTCTCTTTTTTTTTTTTTCCCTTTTTAAGCCATTTGCAGAATCTCTGCAGAATGAAAATGTCCACACAATGAGTGCTATAAATTTAGCTTTAGAAAACAAGTATTTGCTAGCATTTTATTGGAAAGTGAGCTCTAAACATACAGAGGAGGAGCTGGGGGAAACCTGTAGTAGCAAGGACCCCCACCAGAGGTGTTCTGCGGCACAGCTTTCTAAAGTAGGTGGTGGGGGGAGATGCTCATGGGAAGGTCATACATGTTGCCAGCGCACCGAGCACAGCAGAAAAGACCATGCACATGCAGTTGTCTAATGAGGTGAACACACAGGCCCCAGGGAGAAGACCCTTCCTCCTGCAATGTCCCCCCACAGCACTTTACTGGCAAAGCTTAACATCATGCTTGCTGCAAAGGAGAAATCTTTAAATGGTCTAGCTTCAGGGAACCAAGGGTAGATTGGAGCCGAAAGGTAATCAACTGATAACTGGCACCGTATCCAAAGGCTTTTGGGCACCAAAACCACAGACTGAACTAGTCCAGTTAAGGCCTAGAAATGACCCCCTAAGAACTGCCTAGCTACTTTTTTCAATTGCATCTGTATTTTAAGAGGAGAGGCAGAAAACCAGACCTCAGCAGCCTGCTCTACAGTTCAACTGCCAAGATCAGGGTTAGGGGTTTGTTTATAGGGCACTGAGTAAGTACCCAGACATCTGACATGTGCTTAGTGCTGAAGAGCTCAACATTCAGTAATTAATTTTAAGCCTTGAGATTCAATTTAATTTATTCTCCTTAGAGTTATTTAAAAGACGCAAAGAGCCCTAAAGGTTCTGAATTGCTTTTCTTCTTTTTTTTCCAAAGATTGAGTAATATTCTAGCTGCCAGGATTTCCCCTTCTGGAAACCTTCTATTAATTCTTATCTACTTTGACTTGTCTAATCTCTTAACCAGACATAGTTTCAGACAAAATGTAAAGGAGGCTTGCCCCTTTCTAGAGCTACCCCAGGACACATGGTCTGTAGGAACATCTTTTTGTAGGTTGCCAGTCTATATAAGCAGTTAGATTAGAAACCGTATTACAAAATTCATAGATCCATGTGAGTTATAGTGATTTACTGACGAAGACTTAAAATGATAGGTAGAGAAGAGGCACTTATCTTCCAACCAGTGCATGTGAAGATTCTTTGTCCTGTGTCTTATGTGAGTGAGATTCAGCCCAAATTTAGTGTCTCAGCACTATTTTAGCGACCCAATCTCATGAGATTCTGTAAAAGAACCACTGTGGCAGCCAGTGGTAGTAACCTGTTCTTCAAGCTGCCTCCTGGGACTTGGTTTCTCTAGGAAGTCCTAGGATGACTGAGTTACACTACGTATGAGGTAGAAGGTTAGAAAGTGCTCCTGGGGAAGAAAATGGCCATCACCTGGGCTTGGTACTCCAAGTACAGATGGCATGGCTAGTCCCAACAAGTTCTAGGCTTTTTTTTCCTTCCTTGAAGGAAGGCACTCCAGAGCACTGAGTCTTGAGGCATGGGACCAGCCTCCCTGGATCCAGGGAGGATCCCTCCCTGGGACCAGTCCCAGGATCCCTGACCCACTTCCCTGATCTAAGAGCCATACTGCCTCTTTCCACATCTACCCTGTTATATACTTGACCATAGCAATATTTCATTTGCTGTTTTCATTTTAACTGAAGATACACAAAGTGGTTGCACCACATAGCCCGTGACACGAGTTGGTGTAAGGCCTGGAACAGAACCCTCGCCCCCAAGCCAGTGACCATGCCCTCGCCCCCAAGCCTGTGACCATGTCACAGGGTTTCTGTATGATTTTCTCTTGCTCCTTCCCTTCAACATTCAGCACCTCATTCTGTTTCCTGTGTTATGGACCAAATATTTGTGTCCCTCACCCCAATATTCATATGCTGAAGCCCTAACAAACACCCAGGGGGCTATTTTTGGAGATGGGGCCTCTAAGGAAGTAATTATGGTTAAATAAGGTCATTAAGGTGGGGCCCTGATCCAAGAGGATTAGTGTCCTTATAAGAAGAGAGCCCAGAGAGCCTGCTCTCTGTCTGCCCAACGCACAAGTACCAAGGAAACACCAGGTGAGGACATTGTGGCAAGGTGGCCATCTACAAGCCAGGAAGAGAGGTCTCGCCAGAAACTGAATTTACTGGTACCTTGATGATGAACTTCCAGCTTCCACAACTGTGAGCAAATAAATTTCTGTCACGTATGCTGCCCGGTCTGTGGTATTTTGTTATGGCAGCCCGAGTAGACAAAGATACTTGGCTTCCTAGGGAATGTCCTAAACCTTCCAAACCTCTCTTTGCAAACCTGCAAATTCCACTTCTTTATCACCTCGAGCCTTCAGAGGCTTGCTTTCAGCTAGCACCATGGTACACAAACTTACTCTGATGATTATTAATGTTACACCTTCTGGCTAAGGTATTTATTTTAATCGGGAACACTCTGGGATAATTCCCTAAATCCAAAGAACTGTTTTAACAGTAGGCTTTTGAAAACATGAGGATATGCAAGCTGAGGAATTTAAATTTGCTTATACAAACTTTAGGAGCTCTTCAATTTCTCCATGAAAGCAAGTGCCTTTCACTTGTGAAAGGCATCAAACTCAAAACTTTAGACTGAAGCAGTCTTTTCCCTTTCAATATCCAGGCAGGGAATATTTATTTTCCCACAGA
This sequence comes from Spilogale gracilis, assembly GCA_004023965.1. NCBI lineage: Eukaryota > Metazoa > Chordata > Mammalia > Carnivora > Mephitidae > Spilogale > Spilogale gracilis. The sequence goes on from PITA01004364.1 coordinate 76,689, forward strand.
GAATAGGGAGAATAATTATATTTAGAAATATCAACAGGTCATTATCATATCATTTATTATTTATTTGAAATGAGATGATTATGTATCATGTGTTCATTTTTTAATATTACTGATATAGTTCTCTATTTACTTTGAAAGATACTATAATTCTTCAAGTAGGAGTATTGTGGACTCCTTTTAATACTCAGTGAAACAAAGGCATAACAGAATCATAGTGTATACAATAGGCATTCAACAAATCTGTTAGTTTATTCAATAACTGAAGCTGAATTAAAATATGTTAGCAATGCACTGAGTTATAAGTAACAAAAATTAGACTCACAGAATCTTAATACAGATTTATTTTTTTCATATGAACTTTTTTTGAATTAGGTAGTTTATGGTTTTGGTTTAGCTGCTCAAAAATGCCATCAGAGACTCATTTTCTTTATATATTTTTGTCCTGTCATCCTTAGTATGTTGCCTTTGTTCTCATGCTTGTGCCTCATGATGAAAAATAACTCTCACAAGCGCAGATACCAGAACTGTGTCCAGAGGCAACTACAAGCTTCTAAGAAGGCTTGGAAAATGGGTCTTGTCTGTGGCAGAGTCGACGAGTTATGACAGATTGTATGGCTTGCAAGGCCTAAAACACTACCTAATTCTTTCCAGAAAAAGTTTCCTGACCACTGGACCTTTCCTGACACCAGAGCCAAGCAATTCCTCCCTGAAGGGCATGGTTCCACAAAATGAAATGTTCAAGAGAGTTCATAGAAATTTTATTATAATAGCCTCAAACTGGAAAAACAATTCTCACCAAGAAGAGAGTAGATAAATTGTGATACATTCAAACAATGGAATACTTCACAGCACCTAGAAGGAGTGAACTATTGGTAGATGTAACATGATTCTTACGTGTATGTTGAGCAAAAGAAATCAGACACAAAAGAGAACATAACTGTGTCATTCCACTTATATGGAATTCAAGAACTGGTAAAGATAGTTGACAGCAGTTGGAATAAGGGAAACTTCTGGTGATGAGGTATGAACAGGGAAGCCACCTAGAGGAACCTTACATGTTGCTGGAAATGTTCACTGTCTTGTCCAGTGTGTACACACAAGTAAAAAACCAAGTGGGTATACTATATGTACTTTATTATAATGCCCCTCAACTAAAACATGCATGTTTATTATAGAATGCCTAGAAAGTATAGCAAAATTTAACAAAACATTTTAAAAACCAGGTATAATCTTGATATTCAAGAGCAACTACTCTTCCTATTTTGCTTTATTTTCCTCCAATCTTTTGTTTTGTTTTTAATCTACCAAAACATTGCAAGAACAAAACAAAGAAGTTCCTTATTCTTCAAATCCAGATTTCCCCTTACCACTAAATATTCTGGAATATACTTCTCCTAAACAAGCATATTCCCTTATATTGCTACTTTGCAAACCTCTGAAAATTAAGAAATCAACACTGGTACAATATTACCATCCCATCCATAAGCACCATTCAAATTTTACCAACCGTCCCACCAAATGCCTATTTTCCTTTCTGGCCCAGCATCTTACCTAGGCATGTGTGTTTTAGTTAGTAAACAGGTCACATCAATTTCCATCTGTCTGGAACAGTCTTTCTTGTCCTCATGTCCTTGTAAAAGCTTAAAGAATACAGTGGTCTATAGCATGACTACCAGTCGGGGTTAGTCTTATGTTTCCTCCCGACCACATGGGAGCCACATAATCTTGCAGAAATAGCACAGAAATGAAGCCAGACTCTTCTCAGTGCATCATGTCAGTGGTCACATGATGTTTACTGGCCCCACTATGATGGTGATCGTGATTATCGGGGCAAGTTAGTGTCTGCCAGCCTTCCTCACGTAAAGCTGCCATTTCCCTCTTTGTACCTGATCCGCCCTTTGTGAAGAGATATTCTGAAATTATCCTATCCCTCAAACCTGCAACCCACAAACCTCACATCCACTGACAACTCCGGCCGGTACCAATCCTGCTGTGACTGTCCGACTGTCAACTAATGATTATTTTCCCCCATTCCATCTACACATGGCTGGTATTCTATTTTAAGGATGAGCTTTCTCTTCTCCCCTTTGTATTAATTAACTTTAGGTTCATATGGACTTCTTGGTTATGATTTCATGTAATGGGTTACAATTCCACATTGTATGCATATTTCTAAATAGGCAAGTAATTAAGAGCTGAATCTTTTGGGGTTATTTCAAAAGGGGCAATACATTTCTCTATTTATCAGTGAAAGAGGTCAGAAAACAACTTCAGAAACAGCACATGGCAGATAAATTTCCTCGAGAGTCATTGTCACATTTATAGCACATCGAAGTTCCACCCATTTTTATGTCATAATAAGTTTCATAAAATACCGGACCCACTCAAGGAGAGAAAAGACAACTTTCAAAAAGGATTATGTGTTATTAAAGGAGACATTTATTATGTTACTTTCTCATAGCACCACATGGGGATTATATTTTCCAAATTAGGTCCAGGAAGCAGAATAAGCGATCAGTCCATACTCCTCTGCTCAAGGGCTGTCCCCTGGTTAATTAAAAACAAGACCAAATAAAAATTACTCCATATATCCCCCCTCAAAGGAAAAGGAAGAAAAAACAAAAAATAAAAAAAGTTCACTAAGATGTACCAAATTACTTTCCAGAGTGTAACCAGGAAGCAGTTTCAGCCTTTTAAGCCAAGAATTTTTCAGTCATTAAAAGCATGCCTTTTTTTTAAATAAATGAAACTTTTTGAAATAAAAAGACAAAAAAAAATGGTGTTGATCACTTTTCTTAAAATACACAGCATTTAACATTAATTTGTATTTAAATTGAGTTAGACCATACCTATGGGGCCCTGTCTCACAAAAGTACATGTGGGGGGATGAGGCCATTTGTCATTATTACAGAAGCATATTTTAATTTTTCATCTTTAGTTCAACTTAAACATTGCTATTAGTAACATGCGGACACCACTGGTGCAGAAAGGGCTCACACCCGTGGCTCTTCTGTGCCAGGGACCTAGGACAGCTAATACACGGTGCTCTGTCAAATGCGCTCCTTTGACCTTTCCATTAGAGTGCAAAACACTCCACACACTTGGGAACTTTCAGGCCACAGGCTTGCTTTTCAGCAGTTTTCAGGGCGATAGGCTCTTGTTTGTTTTTAGTACATGTGTCAGTAGTAGAGGGATCATTTGAGGTCAATGATGGTCCCTACAAGCAAGAAAGGAGCCTGCGGACAGTGGTGTCTCAAGTACCCATCGTTCTTCCATATTCTCATATATGAGAGAGAGAGAGAGAGAGAGAGAGAGCACTGAAAAACAGACTAGGACTGCACCTGCTGTGGACTGGGGAAAGGTCATATTTTGCACGGTAGCACCAAAAGTTCAAGAGCGTATGGCTCTCTATACTCTGTGTCTGCACAGCGGTCAGGCATGGCGGGAATATATTCAGGTGGGAGCTGGGATAGGCTCTCAGGTGACCTGGTTTTTTTTGTTTTGTTTTATATATATATATATTTTTTTTTAATTTATTTTTTTTTACTGATAGCTCTTTCACTGACTATACAGTTGTTTATGTTGCTAAAGTAGTTCAACATCAACCCATTTGAAATAGGTCAAGTATTTCAAATTTAATGTTGGCCTCAAATTCTCTATCAGGCCTTTGACAGGACCATGTGGGGTCTCCGCAGCTGCTGGACTGTGGTAGGCCCACTCTATATTTAGATGCTAACATTTTTCTAGATTTGGCCAGTGGGGGTCCCCTTCAAGCTGGCTCTTACTCTTTTGTTCCAGTAATTCTTTTGAAAATTTTTATATTTTCTGGTTAAAAAAAAAAAAAAAAGCTGTGTTTTCCCTCAGCCAGTGATAGAAATTGCTATTCCACTGAGGAGTTCTGGTTCCTTTTAGTGAAAAATAACATTTAGAAGCCACGTTTGTGTTGAGCACTCAATATGCTCATGTCTATTGGGCTGCCATTGCTCCTAGACCCCTTCAAGAGATGAAGCTGAAAAAATATATATGTATACACATGTATGCACATATTACACACATATATGACATTTGTAACTATTCCCATGTTTGTGTTTTTATGTATTAAAAATTCCCACAGTAATATCAATGCATCTAATTCAATTCAGTACTAGAATTTTTTCTAGCCTTTCCATCTTTCATGTTGGTGAATCCATTCTCAGACCTAATCAGTGGTTTTTTTCAACTGGGATTTAGGTTAGAGGAAGGAAAGTCAAGATTGCAAGCCTGGATGTCACAGATACAGAAAATATCACATGGCAATAAATCATTATTGGCTTTACGTACAGGTCACCTTCTCTAAGTACTTGGTGAAATCATAATGGCTGAGTTGCATTATTGCACAGAATAAAGTGGGGTATGATAGAAACCAGATGTGGGACAGAGTTTGTCAACAGCATGCCAGGATGCAAGAGGTAATGAGAAGTACAGGCCGCTTGAGGCAAAGACACTTTATCCCCAATCTCTAGCCTAACCTTGGAATGTTCTAGACTGCATGCACCTAGAAGGCACATCCTCTTACTGGCACTTTGGACATCACTGGCATACCAGCATCTGGTAGCTAGTTTCAAAGTCAGGTTTATCTGAGGTGCTTTATCTGAATGCATTCTCCCGACCCCTATCCCAGTTCTCTCCCTCCTTATGATACAGGTTATTCAAGCGTGCCAGAGGCTAAGTCTTCTGATTGCTCTCTGAGCAGCATAGTGGTGAGGAGGCTAGAGTCCCTGGAGTCACATTGCAGAATCCAGAGATAGAAAACTGCTTGTTGGTTGAATCTGGCCCACAGGTATTTTGTTTGGCCAATTTTTTTTAAAAAAAATTAATGATTTTTCAAATAAAAATCTGGATTTCTGACTTTTCTTGAAAAATGTGAAGATCTGGCAACAAGGGGTCCATCTTCCTAAGCACAGACACTCATCTAGAATTTTAGGAGGGGTAAGTATTCTCTAGGGGACCCACTCTTCCCTGCCTGCCCTACCATTTGCTTTTACTATGTGATAGCCGTCCCTGGAGCCATCATCCCCGTGCATGGGACTTTCTTTTGCTCTGTATTTGCTTTGATCCCACAGTCACCTCTCTTATTTCAGGGCCAGCTTAGGGCCACAAGTCTCCTTGGAAGTAGAAGTCCAAAACTGCAGGAATAGGCCAACTCTGGGCCAGTCAGGAGAGATGAGGCAGGAGAGAATGGCAGCCTATACCAAGACTGGACTTCAAGTTCATTTTTGAGCTGGAAATAGAAAAGAAGCTAGGGTCTCTAAGCATCTGAACCTCTTCACTCTACCATGTAGCTAGTAAGCAGAGGTAGAACAGAGTATTGTAGCAGAGGAGCTCAGAGAGAGAGAGAGAGGCTAAAAGTAAGCTGCTTGATTTTCTTTCTGGGCACACATCTGTAGCAAATTTCCCAGAAAGCCCTCTAGTCAGAGTGGGGTCATGTGAACATGTGATAGCTGGACACATGTGGATGTAAACTATACACATCACTTCTATGCCTAGCCATTACTTATTCCTCCCTCTCCCCATCTTTCATTCATAAGCTCTTTCCTGGTCGAAACAGTCACAGATTGAGTCAGAGGATTCCGAGGTCTTAAAGGATGACCCACATGCTAGGCACTTAGGTCTCTGAATGACTGTGTGGAACACACTGCTCTTCCTCCACAAACCTCACTGGACTCTAATAAGTAAACTTCTATGGTTTTAAGCCCCTGAGATTTGAGGGCTATGAAAGCAACTACTGTATCCTGAGTAGTATACAGGCCTTAATAGATCAAAGGCTTATGAAGGTGCCTCCAAAAAATTCGGTTTCCTTTGAGGTCAAATTTCTCAAATAAATGCTATATATCCAACTACTTCTAAGTTCTTTGCATCCAATCCCTACCTCATTACCAATCATCTGGTATGTTTCTGTGACTCTTTTCTTTTGGAAAGTGTCCTTTCTAAAAATTTATAACTGCCAAATCCAAAATCCTTCCCAGTTCTTATTTCACTTGTCCTTGTGGTACTTGGCACTGCTACCCAAATTCTTCTTTCTAAAGCTCTTCCTTTGCCTTGCAGGGGTTGAGGAAACTTCCTCCATCTCCACATGTGGGCTCTAGGAGGAAACAGTTCCATGTTCCAGCTCTACCACTACTTACTAGCTGTGTGACTTTGGGCAATTCCTTAACTTCAGCAAGTTCCCTGGGACTCTTGAGAGGATGCAATAATATAATGTCAAGTTCACTGAATGAATGCAGTGAATAAATACAACAGCTCATTGAATGTTAGCCACTGTTACTACTATTAATAATGCAGTATCTTGATTTTCTTCTTTCTTCTCTGGCTTCCCCTCTGTAATATTTTTTTTGTTCTTCTTTCTCTCCCCACTCATTAATTTCTGTTTTTTTCCAAAGGTTATGGTCTTGGAACTGTTCACATCTCATTTTTCCTCTGTGACTGACAAAACTTTTTGTCAGTTTCTGACTGTTCTATCAAGCTTTGTTTCCAATTTTGTCCTCTACACCTCTTCCCTCACACATCATGAAAGCAATCATATATACGCAAGAATAGATGGACTGAACTTTTTCCTCTGAGGTTTTGTGGCAGACCTAGTCAGGCTGCATCAAAAAGGAAGAACTCCTCAAGGACATGAATTGTGTCAAATGTTCTGCTCATTAGAACTAAGTGACTAACCCAATGACTTAGTAGAGATTTCTTGAAGGAATCATGGCTGCCCACTAACTTCTAAGGTCTTATAAAGACCTTTGAAAGTCAAGAAGTATAGGCCTTCACTCATGGTCCTTCTAGTCTTCCATCCTCCACACATCCCAATCTAGAATTATTTCAGTTGGCTTATTTTTCTTTAGAATGGGCTTCCCAGGATGTGACCCACAGACTATTTGACCTTTGGAATACTTCTCAGGAGACGTTCAAAGCTAAGTAATTTTTAAAAACTGTTAGAAATTCTCAGAGTACATTAGTATATTAAAAACTGGAGGAAACCCTTCAGTAAAGAAACATGAAACTTAATCAGCCTAGCATCGTTCAAGCTAATTTGGACCCAGAACCCTATTGACATTGCTCTTTGGGTTGAGTCCCAGTTTGTAGGGGTCCTTCAGCGGTACAGTGCAGTATAGCAGGGACACAGAAAGAAGAAACTCAATTGCTGAACAACTACCTGAGGGGTAACTAAGCGCAAGTAGACCAGAGAGGGAAGAGCCAGCACTGTGAGAAGCAAGGATATATGTGCTATGTTCCAGAAGTCAAGACATCCTAGAGATTAAGAAAGATGGTATGGTCAGCTATATAAAATGACAACATGTCAAAGAATTTATTTGCTCTTAAATTGAATCATTCTAAAATAATTTTTCATATTACTAGCACCTACCTAGGGATTTGCGTTGGGTACCCAGCCAGGGTTAGTTTAGTGGCAGTGATAAGACAGACATGTTCCAGCTCTTGTGATAGAGGAGACTAGTAGGACAGCCAAGACTGATGTGAGCCACTGGGCTAAGAAGTCCTTGGAGTTCCAGGAAAGGAGGAGCATCACAGAGCAGAAGCTAGCATGAAATTAAGCTGTTTTCAGTCTTTTATGATAGTTTCCCAAAGGGAAGAAGAAAGTCAGAGAAACTGGTGAGGACAAAGAGCCAGGTATGCTGGGTACACTTGAGCTAATTAGGGAAACTTCAGAGCAATCTTTCCTTTTGATTATTGGTTTAAGGGAGTGCCCTGGAAACATTTATGCTGTGTACTGTTGTTTATTTCCTCATGCTCAGACTCCGCAGGAATAAGTAAGGCGGGCACTTGTAAAGAAGTCCTTTCAAAATGTTTTGAAAGAAGTTCCAGAGAGGAAAAATGAAAGCTCTATGCCAAATGCAGCTCAGCAGAGGGAGCATGGCTTGCACATTAAGTTGGAGCCCTTGATAGGGTTCTCATTTTCTTATAAGGACATTCCCCATGTGGCCACGGAGCAAAAGCCACAGAGCAGATGTTGTACATGGATACCCGTGATCCCGGAAAGACTAGTAGACTTGCTTTGTTAACCTACATAGTGTTATAAAAAATTGAATTAGTTGCAAACATTTAAAAATAGGGAGATTTAGCATAAAATATGGATTTCTAGCTTCTCTCGAAAAAAATGAAGAGTCTGAGCAAAATTGGCTGGATATGAGAAGCTGTTTCCCCCTCTACGTGGGGCAGACACTCTTTCCATACCAGAGCAGATTCATTCACTTACATTACTTGCCTGGTCCTTGCAGAGATCTGACTTGGTGACTTTTGCTAGAAAGTATTGTTAGAATTGATACTAAGATATTACTTTGAATCATGTTTTCAGGCAACATTATGAAATCTGGGTTTCTTAAATCCCTGAGATAAATAAAATAAATGAATAGGCTAATCTAGCTCCTTAAAATTCTCCCCAAATATACTTGGGATACCTTTGGAGGTGTGTCTCATGCTTGTATGGCTTTCTTACTGTATTCACTTTCCCCTTATTTTTGTTCCAACTTAAAGGGCACAGTGCTATAGTAGCCTTTAATACCCAATGAAATTAGAATTATGGGCAGTATAAAATGGCTGAAAATCCCCATCTGAAGTGGATATAAAGATAATTTTTAACTTCATGGAGTCATTACGACAGTTCAGATATTTGTAAAGTGTTTCAAAACAGGACCTGGTAAATATACTATAGCGATACTTAATAAAAATTAAATGCTGTCAATATTTAATTTGGTTGCCAACTCCTATTTACTTTTTTCTATTATTCTCTCTCTAGCCTTGGTTCATGCAGAAAAATGACTTATTCCTCAAGTCCCTATGTCTGTACTTGGTCCTAATGAGAAAAAGAAGGAGCTGCCACCCTTGTATATTTTCTTTCATTCTCTGTATTCATAAGCTACGTAAGACTACACCCCTGATTCCTCAAAGCCTTACAGAGATTTTTACTGAAAGTGATCTTTTAGTCTTTATTTGCTCTTGATGGTGCCCTCTCCTTCTGCCCTACATACCCAAATATAAGGACATGGTGCCTGGACAGAAAGAAACTAAATCACAGAGACTGAGTAACATTCAAATTTTTATATCTCCTCCCAATGTATAAGCTTTATTTCCACCTTTCTTTTCCTGTGGGAGGGGTTTTATGATTTTGCAGGTAGATCCTGTAGCTAGCCCAGGGTGCTTCAGAGAGCTCAGCTCCTCAGAATCCAATGATGAAAATAATTTAGGGCCCCAGGATAGTTTGAGATCACAGCACCCTGGGTTCAAACTACGAGTCATCCTCTAGTGGCTTCTGTGTCCTAGTCATCTTCACAGCCACACCCGTACCTATTTCTGATTTTCAGGTGGTAATTCTCTCCGGGGTAGTGGCCATCTCTACCCTTGAATGCCGGTTATTGAAGTTGGAAAAACCTTCAGCAAGGAAATTTAGTATAATCTGTATCTTCTGTCAACCCCCTCTTTGCCATCCCTACCCACAACCAACTAATGACCAAATACAAAAATAAAATTTCATCAGTGCTCATCAAGTGTTGTTTGAAGAAGTGATACTACTGCTATTCTCAATAGGCCACACAAAATATTAATCAGTCAAGTGTTTTCTACTTTCAGGCACTAAATAGTTCCTTCCTTCCTTCCTTCCTTCCTTCCTTCCTTCCTTCCTTCCTTCCTTCCTTCCTTCCTTCCTTCTTCCTTCTCTCCCTCTTTCCTCCCCCCCTTCTTTCTCTCTTACTCTTTCCTGGTAAAATGAGTTCTCTTTCTCTTTTTTACCTTTTTGAAAGATCATTTATTCATTGTCTTCTTTAAAGTATTGTGCTTGATTATTACTTTAGAGATCACCACAATAAAAGGATATATATATATATGTATATATGGAATGCTTTTATTATTATTATTATTATTTTTAAAGATTTATTTATTTGACAGAGAGAAACACAGCTAGAGAGGGAACACAAGCAGGGGGAGTGAGAGAGGGAAAAGCAGGCTTCCTGCCCAGCAGGGAGCCCGATGTGGGGCTCGATCCTGGGACTCCGGGATCATGACCTGAGCCGAAGGCAGTCGCTTAACCAACTGAGCCACCCAGGCGCCGCCTATGTAAGGCTTTTAAAGCAATGATATCTATAACCTCACATACATACAGAGGTGGTGCAATGTCAACACCATTGTCAACACAGCTATGATGAAATAAGTGCCCATTTGGTATTTTATTTAATTGGGATACTCCCTCCTAGGAGACAGATAACATTTCCATTTTACAGATGAAGAAACTTCTTCAGCAAACTTAGTAACTTGCTCAAGGTCACACTATTGTAATGATTAAAGACAAAGTGCAGATCAAGCCTCTGGTCTGTTAGGTCCCAAGTCCTTGCACTTCTAACTCCTTTGCTCTCAATCCTGAAGGGATAAAAGGATCTGAGACAGAAGACAGTGCTTACAAAACACACTTGGAGCAAGTCTTCATAAAACCCAGAGTTTTTTTGGGCTGGGTCTCTGCTTTATTTCCAGACAATTATGGGGAAACTACATTGATTATAGGAAGGATCTGCTGACAATGATACAATATAGCATAGCAGTCAATGTCAGAGGGAAAAAATAAATTGGCTAGTTCTTTTGGTATTAGAGAAATGGATTTTTGTAGAATTTGGCACAAATGAAAGCATGTTCCAAGAGGACTGGGAACCTGGACTAGTATTATTCTTTTAAAAAGTTGATTGGTGGGGCCCCTGGATGGCTCACTTGGTTAAGCGACTGCCTTCAGCTCAGGTCATGATCCCGGAGACCCGGGATCGAGCCCCACATCGGGCTCCCTGCTTGGTGGGAAGCCTGCTTCTCCCTCTTTCACTCCCCCTGCTTGTGTTCCCTCTCTAGCTGTGTTTCTCTCTGTCAAATAAATAAAATATTTTAAAAAAAGTTGATTGAGTGAAGCAGGAATCCATCAAAATCGTGGAAGAGAACATAGGCAGTAACCTCTTTGACATCGGCCACAGCAACTTCTTTCAAGACATGTCTCCAAAGGCAAAGGGGACAAAAGCGAAATGAACTTTTGAGACTTCATCAAAATAAAAAGCTTCTGTACAGCAAAGGAAACAGTCAACAAAACAAAGAGGCAACTCACAGAATGGGAGAGGATATTTGCAAATGACACTACAGACAAAGGACTGTTATCCAAGATCTATAAAGAACTCCTCAAACTCAACATCCAAAAAGAAGATGAACACATCAAAAAATGGGAAGGAGACATGAAGAGGCACTTCTCCATAGAAGACATACAAATGACTAATAGACACATGAAAAAATGTTCATCATCACTAACTATCAGGGAAATTCAAAAATCAAAACCACACTGAGATACCACCTTACACCAGTCAGAATGGCCAAAATTAACAAGACAGGAAACAACAAGTGTTGGAGAGGCTATGGAGAAAGGGGAACCCTCTTACACTGTTGATGGGAATGCAAGTTGGTACAGCCACTTTGGGAAACAGTGTGGAGATTCCTTTAAAAATTAGAAATAGAGCTACCCTATGACCCTGAAATTGTACTACTGGGTATTTACCCCAAAGATACAGATGTGGTGAAAAGAAGGGCCATATGTACCCAATGTCCATTGCAGCAATGGCCACAATCGCCAAATTGTGGAAAGAGCCAAGGTGCCCTTCAACAGATGAATGGATAAAAAAGATGTGGTACTTAGATACAATGGAATACTATACCTCCATCAGAAGGGATGAACATCCAACTTTTGTAGCAACATGGACTGGATTGGAAGAGATTATGCTGAGTGAAATAAGACAAGTAGAGAAAGTCAAGTATCACATGGTTTCACTTACTTGTGGTGCATAAGGGGTAATATAGAGGACAGTAGGAGAAGGAAAGGAAATGATAAGTAGGGTAATTCGGGGAGGGAAACGAAACATGAGAGACTTTGGACTCAGAAACAAACGGAGGGTCTTGGAGGGGTGGGGGTGGGGGTATGGGAGAGCCTGGTGGTGGGTACTGAGGGTACTTATTGCATGGAGCACTGGGTGTGGGGCATAAACAATGAATCTTGGAGCACTGAAAAAAAAAGTGGTTGGGCTTCAACACTTTGAGTGGTTTGTATGGAAGCTCTCTGAGTGAAGTCAAGAACATAATTACAGTAAACTCTAGGACAGGATGGGCCAAGGGTCCCAGCCATTGACAGAAAGGCAATTATGCAGGTTCCGGTCAAGGAAGAAACTTAGCTACATGTAGGGAATTGTGAAGATTGTTATGAATAGCTATTATTGTGGGAAAGAACATCATGGCCTCCAAGATATCCTAATGATGTTAGAACAACACACTATTCCAACTTAAGTATCAGGAGACTGCTCAGAAATCCTCAGAAATGAGTTTCTGAACCAAAATGGTCCATGCACTTCTTGCCTACTTGTCTATGGCATCTCTGGGACATTTTGACTTTAGTTTTTTACATAGATCTTATGTACGGGAGAGCAAACTAAATAATGGTGCATACTTTCAGCAATAAATATAGCAGTGGTATTCATACAGTTGTTTCTACTAATGATTGATAATACAAAGTTATGGTATTAAATGAATTCTTAATGACAGTTTTGGGAGGAAGCTAATCTAAGATAGTCCAAACATAAATTCCTGAAATCCTCGCTGGATTACATTTCATCACTTTGATCACATCACTTTATGTCCTTTAAACTAAAAAAATTCTAACTCAGTCCTCTCTGGTAAGTCTGATAGAAGACTTAATGCTTACTGGGATTCCCTGAAAGATGGTACCATTGTTCTCCATCCTCTCACACAAAACAGAATGTTCCAGGTGGGCCACTATCTTTGTCCACACTGGTTCCTTGTGATATCCAGAGCATCTGTTGCTTCTTGTGATGGCTTTGCCATGTGCCCACTTTGCTAAGCTGTACTACATTTCCCAGAATTCCCTTTCCTTCTGTGTTTCTTGTTAGCATGAGCTACCAGGGAAGATTCTCTTGACAGTTGGAGGAGGTAAGGACAGCAGCCATTCTGCGGCACACACACACGGATCCTGATCTGTGGATTCATTTTATTGGCATGAAGTAGCAACTTGGTCTGCAACTGCTCTCCCTTTCCCTCAATCTTCTGTCAGTTTCTCTGACTCCTGGTCAGGTTATGTGTGTGGCTAGGTCCTCAACAAAGGACCCTGGCCTCTGCAAGATACTTTGATCAAGGTCAGAGGCAATAAAAATTGATGTGTGTTAGCCTAGCCTCTTGGGGTTTCAGTGCATGCTTCTAGGGTTCCGGCCTATTCATGACCTTCCTTCCTTCTAGCCAGCCTGTGAGTTCTGGGTTCCAGCATTAGATGTGGAGACAGCTTTGCAGAGATTGCTTAGTGAACTCCCATGAGTGCTTAAAAGCCAATTCCTTTTAATAAGTCCAAATATTTTAATCTCCTACATTTCTGCTTCTCTGAGTGACCCCTGAGAAATATACTCTATGCTGCTCACTGAGGGTCCAAGTCTTTGTCAACATTGGAATTCCATTGTCTAGGTTGGGTCCTGCCTACATTTACACCTTGCAGCCTCTCCTTGCTGAGACCTGGTCACGGTCCCAGGGATACGCCATGCACTTCAGCACAGTCCTTTATCATAGTGCAGTCTTTCTTCGTCTTTATGACTTTGCTTCATCATCGTCCTCTGGAGTATCTAATGACATTTCTTCAATGGATTTAGGCTTTCACAAAAGATAGGGTTTGACTTCAGGCTTTTTCTGCTTTTTTTTTTTTTTAAACTTTAGAGTTTTATTTTTTTTTTAATTTTTTAAAGATTTTATTTATTTGACAGAGAGAAACACAGCTAGAGAGGGAACACAAGCAGGGGGAGTGAAAGAGGGAGAAGCAGGCTTCCCGCCGAGCGGGGAGCCTGATGTGGGACTTGATCCCAGGTCTTCGGGATCATGACCTGAGCCGAAGGCAGTCGCTTAACCAACTGAGCCACCCAGGTGCCCCCTTTTCTGCTTTTGACCCCAGTAAAAACTTATAGTAAGGCAAGCTAGCACAATCCTTTACCTTTTGGAGTTGCAGAGATCAGTGTAGGAGAAAAAATAAAGGAGAACAAGCGTAAACACTTTAACAATGATCCCACCATAGCAGGGCATGGAGATGAAGATGTAGTTAGAGATACACTCCTTAGCCAGTGGTTCCAAAAGCCAGCTGTTACCAAATTCTATGTCTACCAGATCAGGAACTTCTAGAGTGGGGTACAGGGAATTTGTATTTTTAATTAAAATTCTTTCAAATGGTTCTTTTATACAGCTAAATTAAGAATTGTTGTCTTATGCCATGTTCTTTACATTGAATGTCAGTTCTCTGAGTGAAGCATTTGATGATGGTAGATAGCAAATCGTAATAATACTCCTATATAAGGATCTAGTGTGTAGGCCACTCCATATGGCTAAATATGCATTTATGCATTTGTGTGTTACGCTAGAAAAGGCAGGGATAGGGTTGACATTCTATTATGAAAGTTAAGAAATTTTCTTATTCACTATTGATACACAATTGGGAGACAAACCCATCTGTAAGAGAACATGAGCAGGGATATTATAGTCAAATAAAAACATATGTTTTGGGTGCCTGGGTGGCTCAGTGGATTAAAGCCTCTGCCTTCAGCTCAGGTCATGATCTCAGGGTCCTGGGATTGAGGCTCACATCGGGCTCTCTGCTTGGCAGGGAGCCTGCTTCCTCCTCTCTCTCTGCCTGACTCTCTGCCTACTTGTGATCTCTCTCTCTATCAAATAAATAAAATCTTTTAAAAAAGACCACATGTTTTGGGGTCAGGACTGGAAAGTCAGTGTGGCTGCAGTTCATGGACTGGGGGATGGGCAGGCCAGAGATGGATGCAGACTCCAAATTTGCCTGAGTGCCCCCCTGGGGCAGATGCGTTGAGACGTCCTTTCTGCTGTGGGTCAGGCTGCCCTGAGCTGTCCTGGCTAGATTTTGAGACTTGAGGAGTTACAGTTCGCTGAGGAAAGAAACAGGCAAAAGCATAATGATGATGGAGATTGTCCCATGAGAAAGGAAAGCCTGATTGGAGTAATGTTCTGTGCTGTGTTCTGGTGGCAGTGCTCTTGATGGCCATGACAACGTGAGGGCTCCATGCACTGGTGACCTTTCTCATTTGGCATGAGACACTTTTGTGAAACAATGGATTGGGTAACTGGAGAGGTGCCCTGGGAGGCTGTCCAGAGGAGGTTACTGGACACTGAAGACAGAATAATTGATGAAGATGAAGTTGAATCTGACATAAATATTAACAACTGCAGTCTTGTCCTAAAACAGACTTAAGGAGGGATATGACAGTCTTTACAAAGAAAATGACTCAACCTGTGAGCTATTCTCCAATGGTTAGTTTATATTCTGGGAACTTTCCCCAAACTTCTTTGTGATAAGCCAAAGCTGTCACCTAGTGATAAGGAAAAAAAAAAACAACAAACAACTCTACAGGAGAGTCTCCAGTGAACACACAGCAGCTGGAACCTCAGCAAGGAAGGATGCCTTCACATGTTTTGGAGAGAACTGCTCACACAGAAGAGACGAAACTCAAGAAACTAGCTTCCAAACAAATGGTCAGATTTCAGAAGGCTCTTGTGGCCGTGAGCCTACTAACCTGATAGAGGGTCATGTAATAATAACTTTGCCTGTGATTTGGGGTGGAAATCTCATTTTGGGTAGCCAATTTATTGAATTCAATTTCTTGCCAAAAAAAACTTGTTTCAGAAGCAGAAGCCATTTTTTTAGGGGGGTTACTAAAAAAAATTAGATTATTGCAAACATAATTTGCAATAGCAACTGTATGATCTGTATGTAAGGACAGCTTCAATCATCTGGTCACACTGTCTAAGCCAGTAAGGCTCATTCAGAATGTTCTCTTTATGATGAAAGGGATGCCTTAAGAAAGAAGGCATGCCCTGCTCTAAGAGTCTCCTAGCACCTGAATCACATTGTGGTTCATAGTCATGGGCTCTGTTTATAGCAGTGACTATCAATATGGTTGGTAAGAAGGTAAGATGACATCAAGAGCTTAATTCTATTGCTAAAAAATATAATGGACATCTTGAAGCTTTTATATTAATTGTCAATACAGCTCTATTGATTCAGTAGAATTCAGTCGTCTCTGAAAATGTGGTGCAAATACAGAGAAAGCCTCCCTCCCTACCACCGTAATGTTTAGTTACTCCATACTAGTGCTGTCCCTTGGTTTTCCTTGCATAATTGACCAACCAAGCTATTCAGTGTGTTTGCAAGTTAATGATGAGTGATGGTACAGAGATTGAGAGGCAAATCAGGTAGAGTTTAGCTATGGGAGAATGGCCCAATTGATTCGGAGGATGTGATAAGCCAGGCAAATGCAGCATTAACTTCTGTAGTTAATAGAAAGTTACATCTCTGTTAGCGAGTTTTATCAAGGGCTAATTTAAAAAATGATGAATGCATTCTTCGCTGAGAATGTATCAGCAAATGGCAGTGAGATTTAGATGGAGACTGATAGTCCATTTGGCTGGGGCTGAAAATATTGTGCAGTGACCCTAAATATTAGTGGAGAGTAATTTCCTGCTTGCAAGGATTCATCCTGGGGCATCTAAATCAGTTTTTAAGGCATCCTTTGGGGATACACAGGATTGAAGTTTTTCATTTCTCAGGAAGAGCTCTTCGGTGTGGAAAGAAGAGTTGGAAAAGTGAAACGACAATCCCTTTATTGCTATAAAGTACCCATTACAACTTGGAAAAGTGTACCTAGCTGACTCTTGTATCACACAACAGAAGATATCCCAACCGTTTTTTGTCCTATTTCTTCCCCTTAGCGAGAGGTGAATATTTGTGCAGGAAAAAAAAAAAACCAAAAAAAAAAAAAAAAAAAAACGGTTTATGCCAAGTAGAGATGAATTTTTAGAAAGCATCTTCCAGGCTTTTCTGAAACCCATGCTGAAATCTCTTTCCTCGTTGCAGAGGGTGTAGACGAGGAACAAGCTTGTTCTACCACTTCTATGCCTTGCCCGATGTCCTTGCTCTCTCTACTTCTATCTTCAGCCCGGAAAACTTCTAATATCTAAAATTTGAATATAATATTTGATGTCTGCACAGTCAAACCTTAAGCCAGTATTGAAATGAGATGTAAACCAGCTAATGGTTTCTTAATCTCAAACTTGGAGATGCAAACTGTACTTTTCTGAAGTGTATTTGAAAAAAATCCTGCTTCAAAATTGTGTTTAAGATCAGTTTTAAACATTGTTTCTAAGCCAAAAAAATTTACTTAGTACAGAACCAGAGAGAGAGAGAGAGAGAGAGAGAGAGAGAGAGAGAGAGAGAGAGAAACGTCTATCCAGAAGAATTAGGTTTGGGAATATATATATATGATACTATACCTATAGAATCAATAGGAATGGCTGGGCAGACCTCTAAACAAATAACTGTACACTGAAAAGGAGGCAAGAGGGGCCCAAAACAAGTCTTTCAAATTGTTAGTAACCATAGGGAAGAATTAAGATTCTGTTAAGAACCAAACAGAACCTGTATGAGAAGTCTTTATCTGACACCATACCTATTTTCTGCAAAACAAAAATACTGAATGCTCTTTTTTGAACTCTACTTTCTTGTATTTATTTTTACAAAGACTGTTTCCTTCATCCTTGTGATGTTTTACTAGTTCTGTTTCATTTAGTATGACTTTTGCAGCAGGGGTTTGATGTTAGTTTACTATGTTAATACATGAGGAGAAAAAAATTATCTAAAGCAGGTGGACTTTAATGAACATGTATATTTTCTTTAGGTTCTGAAATAGAGTTTTGTTTGGTGTTTTTTGACTGTTGTTAACATGAAGGAAATGAGGCCAGTTCTCATAAATATTAAAGAAAAAACTGCTCCTTATTCTTAGGGGGCCAGAGCCACAAGAAGAATATTTACTAGCAATATTGGGATCAGAAACTTCTTTGTTGTTGTTGGTTTTTAATAGTGACAAGAATTTATGAAGTACTAGGGAGTTCAGGAATATGCTGTTAATTTTACTGTAAAATGAGAATGTGATGTTCGGTATATTATCTTTTTTGATGAGACCTAAGTAATTTTGGGGAAGAAAATCTAGTTTCAGTTCCCCTCATCTTTACCAGGTGTTCCAGGCACACATAAGAGACATCTGGGGTCATGGTCCAAGTTTAACTGAAGGTTGGAGTATTCTATTTTTTTAAAGATATTATTTATTTATTTGAGAGAGAGAGAGAGAAAGACAGAGAGAGAGATTATGAGTATATGAGAGAGAGAGAGTATGAAGAGGGAGGGAAGAGCAGGAGGAGAGGGACAAGACTCCATCTGAGCAGAGAGCCTGATGCAAGACTCAATCCCAGGACCCTGAGTGGGTTGAAGGCAGACGCTTAACTGCCCCAGCCACCCAGGTGTCCCATGTCTGGGGTATTCTAGACTCAAGGCACAGAGGCATGGATCAGACTGTGATACAAGGCAGAGAAACTGTCTCAGCAGTGTGGGAACCACTCCTGAATCTTCAAGTGATCCCGAATTGTTTATTCTTTTGTGAGTATTATATTACCAAGACTTACACATTCACTTGTGATTTGATCAACTGCAGTCTTTTTTTTTCTTTGATGTTTTAAGTGTCCCAAATTTAACCAGTGGGGCCCCTTAAATTGGCTGTTTTGTTCTCCTGACATTCCCATTAGTATCTGGGTACTGCTGTGCTTTCCAGAATAGGGCTCACCATTTTCGATCTCCCATCCCAGGCCTGGAGTCAGTCAAGTTTTGTTTAGTAACATGATTAGGATGGTATTTTGAAACCAAAATTTTGACACTGATGGAACGCGATACATAATGGCATCATTAATGACATATGCTTGCCAAAATGTTAACCTCGAATCTGGTTGAGCTTTTACAACTTTCTTCTACTTTGCTTTCAATACAGGGAGTAGAGAAACAAGTTAAAAGACAGGATGATAACACCAGCAGACAAGTCCTGACTATGAGGCATCCTTCAGACACCTGGCTTAGTTTCATAAACAAGTCAACATTAACTTGTCATAAAAAATGTGAAGAAGATGGTTACAGATTTCAAGAGACTTAAAAGACATAGCAAAAACCATAGGGGTTCATTACTTCAATCCTATTTGGGGGGAAAAAAAGCTATAAAGTAATTCCAGAAATTACGAGGGAAATTATGATGTAAATTCATTATGAGATGATACTACATAATTTTTTGATGTGTGACAATGGTATTGCGATGATTATTTTTTGGTGATACAGGCTGAAGTGTTTAAGGGTAAATGTAATAATGTCTTTAGTTTATTTGAAATGAACTGACAACAATAAAAAGCAAAATGAAAGAGTAACTATAAAAATATAATGCACATAATAAAGCAGATGTGGCAAAGTCAACAATTTGTGAAGAAGTGTTGCATCTACGTGATGGGAATTTGTTGCACTCCTCCTTTTCGAAATGTTTACCATTTATTATTATCATTATAAAAGAACGTTTTAAAAAAGGCAAAGGGGGAACTCCCAGACTTTGAGACACAGGAAATTTCTTGCTCCTGAGATCTTTATGTCAATGTTTCTGTTTCCTGCCCAAAGATTTTATCACTGTCCCAGCTTCCAAGTCAAAAGCCTTAAGAAGTCTTCCTCCTCTCCTCTTTCTCCTTCAGCCTTTTCACTCAACAAGCACAATGCTTTTCCAATGATACCTTCTAAATAGGTCATGAATCTGCCCCTACCTTTGTCCACTATCCCGGGGACCCCCAGCTGTAGCCTCTGACTGACCTCCCTTCTCTGCGATCGATCATATTCCTCACATGCATATGGCGCCGGAGCAATCTTTCTACAGGGCGGTTCCCATTATGCTGCTTCTCCGTGACTCCCCATTGCTTAGAGGATAAAGTCCAAGCCCCTAGCATGGTGTGCAATGCAGCATGAGAGGTGCCACCGTCCCTGCCCCAGCAACCAGGGCTCTACTCATGTTGTCTGCAACATGTTGCTTCCTCTTCCCCCAGGCGGGCTGATTCCTCATGGGCATCCTGAGAGCCCCAGATGAAGGTGATCTCCCCCCTAACAGCTCCTCAGCCACACTGTCACCTTCCTGGCTGCAAGTCCCCCATAATAACATGTGCATATCATCACTGCTGTGCATTTGCTCATACTTGTGTGTGGCAACAGAGTGTAGTGATTGGAGCCAAAGTGCCCGAGTTTCAATCCCAGCCCTGCTCGCCACTCACTCCGTGTGCAAGTTACTTAATCCTTTCTTGCCTGTAGTTCTAATCTATGGGGTCAGGATAATAATAAAACCTAATTCACGAAGTTCTGAGGATGGGGTATTTAGAATAGTGCCAGGCACATTATAAGCACTCAGTGTTAACTATTAATACTATCTGAACTGTATTCCTACTTTCTCACTCGATGGTGGGCTCCTTGAAATGAGGGGCTATAATTATACATACCACCATGTGCCAGGCACTGTGTTAAGGGCTGGTATCACATTTAATATTCACAAATGAGGTAAGTTCCAATTCTTCCTCCCTTCCTCCTTGCCTCCCATGCTCCCTCCTCCCTCTCCTCCCCTCATCCCTTTCTCCCTTTACCCTTTCTTCCTTCTGCTCATATTTTAGTGCCAAACCTATGCCATCACCACTATTTTACAGATGAGGAAATGGAGACACAGCAAGGATAAGATGTTTGTCCACATGCATATGGTTAGTTCACTGGAAGCCCCTAGCCGAGGTTTGAGCTCCCAATGCCTGACTCTCGAAGTTGGTGCACGCCACATTGTATTGTGCATTGTTCTTTGTACTTGATAGCATGTTGCATCTCGCCTCCCATTCAGTGCTCACGAAATGTTTGTGAAATGAATGAATGAATGAATGAATGTGAGTAATAAAAATAAGAGAAAGAGGGATGTATGGGTGGGAGTATGATGAACTCAAGTTTGGGTGTGGGCATAAAATGCTCTAAACATTCAGGCCAATAGAATCCAGGAGATATTTGGGAAATGCAGGCTCATTGTCAAGCCATGGGAGTGCTGATGGAATGGGGTGGGGGGATCCTCAAGGACACGTGCACCAGGTCTTTGAAAGTCAGTCTTGTATTTTGCTGAGAATTCACATTAAACTGAGCAAGCTGGGCCAAAATCTACATTTTTCTTTCCTACTGTGAATAATCAGCTGGGTTTTTTTCCCGCCTCTTATTCTCTAATTCCTCAAAGATTACTCAGTTTCCAGGATTATGTGTACACACTTCCTCATGTTTTTAGCTCTTCTGAGCAGGGAATTAAAATAATTAGCTGCTAAGAGTTTTCTTATGACTTCTGCAGTTAGATGTCGTCTTTCTACTTTCTTGGGGACTTTCAGTTTGAACGTTATTCTCCTTGAAGGAACTGCCTGGGGAAAGACCAGTTTCCATTTTGGTAGTGGGCACAAGGCCAGTGTCACTTCATCAGAGAAGACTTCCTTGACAATCCTATATGAATCAGTCCTCCAGGTCCCATCACTGCCATATAATCCTATGTTATGGTCTTAACAGCTTTTATTGTTCTTGAAATTATCTTAAGCCCTATGCATTGTGTATTTCCAGTCTGTCTACTAGAATGTAAGCTGAGGGCAGAACCTGGCACATCCCACTCACTACTGGTGTGTGGGATACAGGTGCCCAAAGAATACTTGTTGAATGAATGAAATGAGGGCATAGGTGGGTTGGGAAAAAAGGAAAACAAAGAAAGGGTAGACGCAGGCAAGAGCCCTGATGTGCCTCCAGCATGCTGTACCTACTGCTACCCAATCACTTCCCTTTGGTGTTTTATTTTCTATTTTAATTTTTTCTTCTATTTTTCTATTGTTTTCTTGCTCTTCTGTCTCCAGGCCGGCCTATGGACTCTGAGAACTTGGTAATGCTTGCTAACTTTTCCATTCATTTCGTTCATTCATCCCTTGCATTCACTCATACAAGATTTACAGAGTGTGGCTACGGGCTAGGCACTGTGCTGGGAGCTGGAGGTCCCTATGCGATTGATAAAAGGAAGGGACACCAGATGTTGCCTCTTTTGACTTGATAATTTTGCCTGTGGCTAAGCCAGCAGCATCTAAGAAATATTTCCCTTTTCTTGTTGTCCAGGGAGGCTTTATTTAGAAGCTGTTAGTTATAGGAGAGTGATCTGCTTCCTGTAACCTGACCTCAGTTCCCGGAGACCTTAACCAGCACTTTTATGGGTTGAGAGAATTAGGACTTTTTATTTATTTAACCACTTTTTAAAAAATATTGCCTTGATTAGGCTGACTTTTTATTTTAAGTGAGGTTAGTAGTTTGCATTTATTTGCATTAGAAGGGGGAGCAATTTGTTTCAAAGATATATTCCAACTGAATATAGGTCACAGTCAACATTCAATTCAACATACTTTCCATTTTTTTCATGTTTGTTGGTAAAATATATTTTATTTAAAAGCCATTTTTTTTGTTTAAAATACGTATTTTTTTTTTTTTTTTGGCTTAAAAAGACCTACCATACTCAGGATATGTGAAGCATGGGGAAGAATGTTGTTCTCCTAAAAGAACAACTTTTAGTATAGGATGGTACTCTCCCCTATTAACAAGTGCTTACTTAAAAAATGACATTAGGCGGCGCCTGGGTGGCTCAGTTGGTTAAGCCACTGCCTTCGGCCCAGGTCATGATCCCGGAGACCCGGGATCGAGCCCCACATCGGGCTTCCTGCTCGGCGGGAGAGCCTGCTTCTCCCTCTCTCACTCCCCTTGCTTGTGTTCCCTCTCTAGCTGTGTTTCTCTCTGTCAAATAAATAAAAAAAATCTTTAAAAAAAAAATGACATTCATGCATGTGATTTAGGATATGTCTGAAGTGTTTATCAGGAATAAGCATGTTATGAAGTTCTTTTAAAAAATTATCTTATATATCCACCAGCATCTCCATCTCTTCCATATATGGGCCTTTTTTTTTTTTTTTAAAAGATTTTATTTATTTATTTGACAGAGAGAAACACAGCCAGAGAGGGAACACAAGCAGAGGGACTGTAAGAGGGAGAAGCAGGCTTCCCGCTGAGCAGGGAGCCCGATGTGGGACTCGATCCTGGTCTCCAGGATCATGACCTGAGCCGAAGGCAGTCACCCAACCAACTGAGCCACCCAGGCGTCCCTTCATTTCATTTTTAAAAAGAGAATCGTTGATTTCTTTTCACTTTTTTCACCTAAATCCTATTTCGGATTTAGATAAAAGTGTTTTCCCAATAGCATTCCTGGACTTTTGAGAGATAAGATTTACTGCTGATTCCATATGGTTCAGCATGAGAATGTCAGAAATGAGTGATTTTGGTACGTCAAAGTGATGACCGGAGGCTAAAATACTTTGTTGTATTTCATTATTTTTATCAAATTGAGTATTTTGTTTCTTATTCCACATTTTTTTCAAGGGTTAGTTAAAGCTTTGTTCTTAAGAACAATAGAAGTTTAAAACATCATCTTAAAAAATAAAATGGTCTCTAATATCTTCTGCTCTGAGATCAGATTGCGGACATGCCTTTTCTTTTCCAAAACCACTTGAGCTTGAGTTTGGAGTTTTCTGTATTATCTCCTCCTGCTAAAGTGATCCTTTCTTTCACCTCATGCCACGGGTTTATTTGGGAAACAAATCAAATGTGTGTTTTAACATTCAGGGGACAGCCCCCTTTTGCCGCTCTGATAAGGGTCCTTCTTTAACAGTGGCCCCTGGCATGCTGGCACCTGTAACACAACCCCACGCATCACAGGTTCAGCACTGGCTCTCCACCGCGGGAGAATTCTTTCACGGAAAAGAATGGGGTGTGGGCAGTTCAGGCGGGCAGTTCCATTACCACGTAAGGGTTTATTCCGACCAACACAAACATCCTCACATCCTACTATCAATGCACAAATCTGGACTTCAAGTTGAACTGAGGTTTCTGATATTCTTTTCCTGGGTACTGTCCCTGCAGCAGTGTAAGATGAATTTATTCCAATCTATCTGAGGCCTGAGTCAGTGTCAAAAACTGGAAAATTTAAAAGAAATTGATGACCATTAGATTTCCATAATGAGGATATGCAGGTGGCTTATCGAACGATGCACATCAGTGTTTCAAAATGAAGGGCAGTGAAGAGGAAGTGACTAAATCAGAGCACGTGTCATTTCCAACTAGGAGAATGGAAACTAGTTACTTCAATGTCAAGTCTAAGTGCCCACAGCCTAATCCCTCCCACCACGTGTTTAGGTACATTTCTTACAAAAAAAAAAAAAAAATGGTGTCAATGCCATGTCATCCCAAAGAGATGATTTGATAATGCTTTCCGTAATATGCTCTTCCCTACCCATGTCCATTGATTAAAGCAAGTCAGGGACTTCCAAAGATCTAAAATATAACCTCATCCTGTTATTCCACTGACTAAAATATTTTCCACAGTTCTTCACTGCCTACTCGATAAAATCCAAGCTTTTTTCCCCAAGAGGCCCAGGCTTTCACCATCTGCCCCTGATCTCTACTCCAACCCCAGAATATATTACACGGATCATGCTGACTTCCTTGAACTGATGTCTATTCATTTTGGAATGCCATTCCCTGCTTCCTCTCCCCCTTCAACCTTACAGTTTTTCCCTATTCAATGTAGACACCCTTCAAGAAAAATCTTGACTTCTAGTGCCAGGCTATGCACCCTTACCACCACAACCTAGCATTTATCATGGCATTGCCATGTCTATTCTCTTGTCTGTCTACATTGGGAGACTCAAGTCCCATAGGGGCAAGGACTGAGTTTTAATTTGTTATATCCCAGTATCTGACATGAAAATATTTGTTGAATGGATAAACCATTAGATGATATATAGGAGAGGCATGCTGGGCTCAATACCTCTTGAAAGTCTCTTGAGAACAAAAGGAAGTGCCTATGAATAGGTGAGGCTAAGGGACAAGGCAAGTACAAGTTTTGTTGATACAAATTCCCATCCTAGTGTGGTGAATTGTAGAGCACATTCAGTGAAATAGGACTCAGACAAGTTACCATATTGGGATTAAAGAAAGACTCAGTGGACCAATGGGTATGCCAAAATGCACTGGAGACACATCAAATGCCATGCTTAGGGAGGAGACGTGATCAGGAATGGCGTGGAGCTGAACTCTCAGCTTGGGAGTCGCCTGTCTTTTCATCTGAGTAGGGCTGGAGGAGACCAGAGGGAGGATGGAAATCTTGGAGACCTTTCCAAACACATATGCTTGGAGGAGAGTTTCATTAATCCATTTTGTTTGTGATTGGGCATACTCTGAGTAGCCCATGTAGTAGGATAAAAAGGAGACAGAGATTTATACAGTTCTAGAAACCACAGTAAGGCTAGCACTAAGTGTTAACCAACTCCTAAGGAGAGGAATGGCCAGAGAGAACATTTGAAAACAATCCAAAGTGTGGATCTATCCTGTTTGGGGTACACTATAAGCAAAGGGCAGTCTGTAGCCCTGGAATAATTCTCAGGCTACTTTCTTTAAAGTGTTAAGAGACTTTTGGAGATTCTAGCATTTGGAGTTCAAAGGAGACATTGAAAAAGTGAAAGTCTCACAGGAACAGCAGGGCTGGGGTCTATCCAGAAGGCTGCAGGTGGCCCCCACATAGTTCTTGCCATTCTATAGTCACTATCAGACTAACTTATTTATTCTTATCAAAATCAGGGGAGCAGTAGGGGAAAAACAAAAGATCCCACCTCGATTGGCGGTTCAGTAAGACAGTCTACAGCAACCCCAAGCTTATCTAGAATCATGCAACCATAGAAGAGAGGGGAAATGCAGAAACATTGTAACTCAGAGCCTTTGACTCTAACGTTGCCAGCTTACCAGGCTTCTCTGGGTATCTGACCCAATTGCCCACTGCTTCTTGAAACTTTCCATTCATTTCCCTGAACTTACTCTCTCTCAGCTCATGTCCCAGACTTCTGCATGCTCATGGCCAGAGCTTACTATGGGTTTTTCTTACTCTGCCCAATGTCCGTCCTCCCTAATATTTGTCCCAGGCCCTTTTCCTCTTTTCACTCTATGCTTGGACACTGGGAGTCTCACAAATAGCATGACTTCAGCTACCATCTGTATGTTGGTGACCACCAGGTATTTATTCCTTTCTCAATCTCTGGAGACAGTTTTTGGCTAGCAGAACTTGCCAAACAAATATTCCACAGATACTTCGAGTTCAGCATCTCCCTTATTTCTTCTCCCCACTCAAACGGCTGTCCCCTCATCCCTTGCCTTCCCTCATAAAACTAATGAGTGCCATGCTCATGCACACACTTGTCCAAAGGAGCTGGCTCTAACTTACCCCGGATCTTTTACCCTCCCCTCTGCCCTCTCCTTAGTTGAGTGTCAAACAGCAAGTTCTCTTTTTACCTCCTAAATCTCTGAAATCTACCCCTTCTTCTCAACCTTGTCACTTCTATCTCTTGGACTGGTAAATGTCAGCTTCCCTTCCTGCCTTCTACCTCTAACGTCACACTCTCTGCTCTCTCTACATTACCACCTCTGTGAACTGTCTAATGTGAAATTAAACTTAGTAAGTGGCCTTCTAGCTTAATGCAATATTTCCCGGCTATACCCATCCCCTTGCATGTGGCCTGCCGTGACTAACTGCCTGCTGCTTTCCTACCTTTTTTTTCCCCCCTAGGACACTCCTGTGATACTACTTTGCTTGTATTCTCCTGGGCATGTGATGCAAGTCATATCTGACCATTTTGAATTTGAATGTGAGCAAATGTGACACTATTTTTGAAGGCTGAATTCAACTTTGCTCTTGAGAGCAAAGATGAGAACAGATAACTCATTCTTTCTAATTTTGGCATATCCGATCTAATCCAGGGATACTTTTTACAAATACAACCAAAAGTTGTTTTCTCAACCACTGTTAAGTTCAGAGCTTGCCATGGCGAGATGAATGTTCTGCTTCCTAGGCTTTCTTCTCTCTACTTCCACCTGCCTTTCTTTTTGGAGGTGACATTAAGTGCCTTTGGGGGAAGGGGATTAATGTATTTCTGGCATTAGGAAAGGGGTGTCTGGTCCCCAGTGAGTATGGCTAGCTTTCTCTGCAGTATCTGTTGAACGTGTCAGTGAGCTGGGGATCAGACCTCTGGTCCTGGGATCCACCGGATTATGGCTTCCTCACCACCTGCTGAATGACCTTACCATTATCACTATCCTCTAACTTCTAGACCTCAGACCTCTTCTTGGTCACTCCTTTTCTCAGAATTCCAAAAGCTCCTAAGATTGGGAACCCTAGAGGGAAGCAGTGGGCCTAAGAAGTTCCTCTTGGTTTGGCTGTAGTCGCAGCTACCCCGCTGTCTCCTCCCACAGTGTGCATGGTGCTGTACCAAACAGGCAATAAGCCCTCCGGATAACCAGCCCTCAACAAACTGCACTTATATTCTATAGACTTACAAATATTTCGTTTGAAGAGATGTCTTCAGCAGTGATAAGGCAGGCTCAATAATTTACATAGTATTTTGTCTTATATTAGGAATAGTTCTAAATGGCTAGACATCTCAGAGACATGTTTGAAACTGTCAATCTGATAAGGCAATGGGAAAATAATCCTAGTCAAATCAGGGATTCTCTTGCTTTTGGCTGTGGATCGTGGCTAAATTCCAGGGCTTTATGAGAGGGTCAGTTGTGTGCACAGGGTTCCCGGTGATGTCCACGGGCTGCACTGGGCTGGGCTCCCAGTAGTTACACCACACAGGGTGCTACAGGGATGCTCCCATCTGATTGATACACCCCATCTCTTGGCACAAAGGAACGAACTTCAGGTTTTCGGTTAGTCTGTACTACTTAAAAGTTTCTTTTAAGTGGTACATGTAAGCCCATCTTTCTAGACACCTCCCTACCTTTATTCATCTAATTTTTTGGAGTCTGGCCATTTCTCTAGGATTTCCCTGGGAACTATGGCACAGGCTCTCTATTCGTATGGTCCCCACAGATCTCTCACAGCTTCACCTGGAGAGAGCAGGATCTCTTTCGGAGACCCTCTAACATCAACCCTTGTATCCTTCCTCTCTTCCAGCCCAGTGGGAGGAGACTTCTTTGGCTATGGAGGGGCATGGGGAAACTTGTTCTTACCCATCTGGCTTTCTCCCCAATTTTTTAAAACTAAAGCCTTTTTTTTAAAAAAACTTTTTTTTTTTTATTGCCATAAAGGTCTAGGCTTTTGAAACTCAGAAGGCAGGAAGACATTCTTTTCTCCTCAGCTCTTTGTGGTCACTTCTCTTTGCTGAGTGCTTAGGATCACACCCAGCCTCACTGCCCCAGGCAAGGGAACAAACCGGAAGTCTGAGTGCGCCTGTCGCTCTGCACCCCGGTCCTTTCCATCAATGCAACATGACACTGTTGAACCAGAACAATGTAGTCCCTGCCCAGCATCTAAGGAAAATGTTTCAGGAACCAATCAAGAAGTGGAATTTGTTCTCTCTTTCCCTCCCTTTCTCTGTCCATCTCTTCTGTTTACTACTGAAAAACTCTGAGGTATGAATCTGGATGAAAGGAAACATAATTGAAAAATGAGATCAAGTGGCATCCAGAGGCCAGGTTTTCCCCTTGAAGCTTGACATTTGCTCTGTACCTCAGGGAAAAATGGATGTGGAAATCATGTGCTTCTATGAAGAGGATAAAGGAGACATCACAATTTAGCATACTATGGCACAGGGGAGTGTTTCTCTCAAGAAGTTCCTGTAATTGCTCATGGATTTAAAAACATGGGTGATCATGCTACAACCTACTGACAGAAAACAGAGGACAGATGATAGAGGAGAACTTTGGACAAAAGTGACCAGCTTCCCTGAGAACCAGGCTGAGATTTCTGGTGAGGAGGGCTGCTTTTCCTGGACGACAGTCCTCCTCCTCCTCCTCCTGCTCCTATGCCTCTGGCCACAGCTGCTAGCTAACATTTACTGAGCGCTTACTCTCTGCCACAGGCTTTCTGAGAGCCTCACACAAATTAACCCATTTCATCTTCACAACAACTCTATGAGGTAGGTCCTATTACCACCAGCTTTAGAGGAAAACGAGAAGCTGAGATGTCATTTGCAGGAGACAGCACGGGAGGCGCAGTCCTGGGACGCGACCCATGCAAGAGGAGCCCATAGTTCCTCGTCTGAACTCTGACAACACGGCCCACAACTTTTATTCATGTGTGGCACTGCAGGCTACAGAGAGCCTGTCTCATCATTTATTCCCGAGAGGTAGCTGTCAGCCTGGTCTTGGGGAATCTGCTCTGCAAGCCTCGTGCTCCGAAGGGCAGAGGAGAACGAATTTGTATTATCCCACCTCCCCTGGCAGCAGCCACACGCTCCCAAATCTTTCTCCAGGCCAGCCCAAAGCTTCTCCAAAGTGTTGATTCTGTCTTTGAAATCTTGCATTTTGTCTGAAAATTCAGGCAATTTTGTCCTTGTGCAGAAGTAAACATATTCATGTACTTCTATACTCTTCCCTCCTCAGTACTGACAAATGGCAAAAATAGGTTCCTGATGATAGACTGGGCATAGGTCTATCAGACAAAATCTGCTTCTCGGAAGGGTGAAGAAGTCTGAGCAAATAGGGTGGACTGCAGAGAGAATGACTATGTCCCCCAGTGAGAGATGGAGGTCTGAGCTTCCGCAACCCCACAGCAGGCTCGTGGAAGCAGATACGCAGCACTTGAACACTGCTGCCCCCAGGCCAGACCCTGCAGACCAGAAGCACCTGCTGGAGGCCCTCTTCTGCGCAAGGTGCACTCCGTGGCTCTCGTGCTGCACCAGGTGCAACCCGAGGGGCCAGCGCCGCCCACGTGGGCATGCACATCCTCCTGACTTACACCCTCAGCCTCTTTAGACCAACACAGCCTGAATCTTTCCTATCTTCGAGCTCTAAACTGGAACAAGGCTTAGACCCGCAGGGATCTCTTAGAATCAGGCTACAAGGGACAATCCTGCAACTTTAACAATATTTAATTGAATACTTTAGGAAAATGTACACATTTTATTGAGTGGCTTCCCCCAACTTTCTGCCACTCATATCCAGACCTAAGTACCCCTTTTTTTGGGGAAGTATGGGGATGGCATTATAGTACCAGGATTATGAACATAGTGGCTTGGGGAACCGTATGGGACACTGGGGGGGTAACAATTTCCACAGGACCCATGGACTTGGCTCAAACACAGAGTCAGTGACAGTCACCCATGTCCCCCAAGTCCTGGACCTCTATCCCATGTCTGGCTGGACTGGCCTTGGCTATGCGGTGAGAGCCAGTGATTGGAGAAATGGTTCAAAGGTCCTTGGTCCCCATGGGCTCAGTCATCATTCCAGGGGGAAAAGGCCAGCTGTGGCTCTCCAGGGTCACCAGAACTCAGTGACTGACTTACTTCTGCGGAGGGGCAGAGAGACTAGTGTAAAGGGACCTGAGGGGTTGACTAGTGTATCACTTGGAGCCAGAGGCTAAACCAGGGACTACAGAGAAAGCCAATCATGTACCCAGATTTTGGCATTCCATTTGGCAAAAGTAAAACCCCTTAAGTATTTAAGCTCCTCCAGCCATTTGCCTTTATACAACCCAGGAGAAACATCATGTCGAGTCAAAACACAGTCTTATAAGCAACTGAAAAAATCATGTTAGACCTACCGTGGCAGCACATTCTTTAAAGCATGCTGTCAAGGCTACATCTTCAGATTCCAATCTCAAAAAATGACCCTACTCTCCAGGAATAGCATGCCGGCATGGTTTAGTTGGAGGGGCTGTAGAGGAAGGTGGGCTCTGGGTAGACCTATAAGAGGACTTTGTCTCTCAATCTGGCCTTGCCTCTCAGGGGGTAATTTTGAGCAGACTCCTTCACCTTGCTAAGGTAGTTTCATCCGTAGAATGGGCACAATAGTGTCTAACTATGGGACTGCTGCATCATGCCAGTTTAGCACAAGGACACAACCAGCACCTAATAGTTCTTATTCTTATTTTTACTGCCCAAAGTCCTACAGTTACTAAGGTGCCAGGAAGAGGCCTGCTTTTATGTGCTTGTGCCCTGTTCTTTTTCATTTTAACATTTTTAATGTTGCACAA
The DNA here is from genome assembly GCA_004023965.1 of Spilogale gracilis. Taxonomy (NCBI): domain Eukaryota; kingdom Metazoa; phylum Chordata; class Mammalia; order Carnivora; family Mephitidae; genus Spilogale; species Spilogale gracilis. The sequence continues at coordinate 107,765 of PITA01004364.1, forward strand.
TAAAACTGCACAGAAGTGCATAAATCCACGCAGTTTAGCAAATATTTGTAAAACTGACAGTCATGTGAGCCACTCTGAGGTCGAACAAAGGCTGTTAATGATGCCCAGGAGCATCTTGTAGGGTCTATCCCTTCCTAGCCATCTTCTTCCTCCCAGAGGTCAGCCTCTCTTACATGGTTCCCAAACAGAACTAGTGTGGCTCGCTGAGAGTAAGCCCTCCTCTGTCAGTGCACCTGAAGGACCCCGCAGACAGCCTCCCACATCCTATAAGGAAGACTTATCACTTGGCTCTCACAGGCAGCTTCTTCTTTCCAAGACAGAGGGCAGGCTGCCCACACTGATGGTAATGAGGACATCTAAGAAATCATACTCCAGTTATTTTTTATTTCCAGGTCTTCTGCCCATCTTTCCTCATCATAGGCCAAGTTCTGTTGATTCTCTTTCTTTTCATGTCTCCAAACTTCTCTGTGGGTCCGCGACACCATATTTGCAGAGAGGTATGGTGACTTGTTTCTTGGAAGATTGCCTAAGTTTTTGATATTACAGACAGGAAGGATTTTGTTTTCTACTGAATCTTAACACTCTCATTTGCTCTTGTTCCTTAAATGTATTAATTCTGGAGTCTGGTTTAATCCTGTTTTTGACTTTGTTCTCAAGCATTAAAAAAGACTGGTTTGATTAGGATAAACTTGTCCATTTTAGAGAACTTCCCACTTCATTCTCTGATTCACTGTTAAGTGCCTCTATGAACACCAGGGCAGGGTGGAAGGCACAGGCTCAGTCCCTGCCATTTGGATAGAAGATTTCCTTGGCGGGGAGGGGACGGGACAGTGGATGACCCATCTAGGTCACCCCAGACCCAGGCCCATGCACAGCTCCAGCATTCACATAGATAAGGCTTGCTAAACTCATTGTACGAGCTCTTGGGATGCTAGAAATGGGAACCCTGAGTAAACTCTGACTAGATAAAGAGCCTGGTCCTACAAGCCCTGACTTAGGGACTTCTTTAAGAACTTAATATCACAAATCCCTCATTTTCCAGACTCGTTCTAGTGGTATTCTGTACCACCACTATATGACAGATGATGTCACCTATCTGGGAGCGTGCAGCCTCAGAAGGGCAAGCAGCAGGGAAGGGTGCCAACATTACACAAAGCATCGGGAAGCCTGGGGAAGGTTTACCCTGCAGAGGGTCAGGGAGGTCCTACAGTCAATGTCAGTGTTTGAACATTTGCTCCTCTACATGCTGGATACATTCACTCATGTAAGTTGGTGTAAAATAAGGGTTTTTTTTTTTAAATAGTAAATTCTTAGGAAAAGTTCCCTAGATTAAAGTTAAGTTATATAAAGCTATGGTTTCTTGGCATTAAAACAACTTAAAGTTGAAGAATTCAGATCATTAACCAGATATTTTACGGTAACCAACAACTAGCAAAAATTGTGAGTGCTTACTCTAGATGATCCTGAATTTCACTTTAACAGTAGAAAGTAAAAGTTTAGAGGCAGAGAGAGATCATGTTTCCAAATGCATTATTTTCCTATAGAACTACAAAGTACAGTGATACTTTTTCTAAGGATCTCTAAGAACTGTAAAATCTAGTAGAAATTAGGCAGGTGAACTATATTTCATCATTCCCCTAGATATTCTAATTTGGCAAATGAGAAAATTAAATACCTCTTTGTGTGAATTAAATATCCTATAAATGTTAATGTCTACTCTTTTACATGGTCAAGGCCACGCCAAATCCAACACAGCCAGGGTGATTACATCTATCATTAGAGTACAATTACAGGGATCAGAAGAGATGATCAGAATGCTCCACAGATTAGAGTCACTTTTAATTGGAAAGAGAACTTATTTCATATTATGTCAAACACTGTTGGTGGGAATGCAGATAGGTGCAGCCCCTTTGGAAAACAGTGTAGAGATTCCTTAAAAAAGCAAAAATAGAGCTATCCTGCGACCCTGCGATTGTACTACTGGGTATTTACCCCAAAGATACAGATGTAGTGAAAAGAAGGGCCATATGTACACCAATGTTCATCGCAGCAATGGCCACAATCGCCAAACTGTGGAAAGAACAAGGTGCCCTTCAACAGACAAGAAGATATGGTCCATATATGCAATGGAATACTATGCCTCCATCAGAAAGGATGAATACCCAACTTTTATAGCAACATGGACTGGACTGGAAGAGATTATGCTGAGTGAAATAAGCCAAGCAGAGAAAGTCAAGTATTGTATGGTTTCATTTAGCTTGTGGAGCATAAGGAGTGATATGGAGGACAGTGGGAAAAGGAAAGGAAATGCAAATTGGGGTAAATCAGAGAGGGAGATGAAGCATGAGAGACTTTGGACTCTGAGAAACAAACTGAGGGTTTTGGAAGGGAGGCATTGGGGGTTGGGTGAGCCTGGTGGTGAGTACTGAGGGCACGAATTACATGAAGCCCTGGGTGTGGGGCATAAACAATGAATCTTGGAACACTGAAAAAATACATTAGAACTTAAAAAAAAATTTAAACTGACTTGATGAGGTAATTAAAAGAAAAATATATGACTGCATTTAAAATGATAAGTTATATGTTGGCCTGTAAAATCACTACAGAATTTGTGGTGTGTAATATCTAAGAATTAAATCTTACTCTTCACATCACCGGGGCATTCGTTTTCACATGTGTTTGTGCAAACATGTACATGTGGAGTCAAGTCTAAATTAAAGGAGCGTGGAGGACAGGAGCAGGCATCGGAGGGAACGAAATGCTGAAGACATGAAGACAGCAGAGCACAGAGAATTAAGGGATTTTCTATATAATTGGGAAGCGGAGATGTGTGCTGATAGCAGGGGTGATAGATGGAAAGACTTAGAGAGTTGGATAGGCCAGGGCTGACCCAGCAGGGTCTATAAGCCAAGATAAGGAATTTGGACTTCATCCTAAGAGCAATGGAGGACTTTTGAGGAATTTTCAACAGGAAAGTGACATGATCATATTTGTATCTTAGAGATACTTTGGCCTGTGTGTGGAGAACTGATTAGAAGGCAAGAGGAATAGAGTTGTTAGAGAGGGAGATGAGAATAGTTTTACATGTAAAAATAAAATGCACATTATCATCCTTCAATGTCTACATTTTTGAAAATCATGTGCTTGTAAGATAAAAAAAATCAGATTGAAATCATAGATTTAGAAGTCCTTTTGTAATTTAAATTTTATCAGGTGGAACTTGACTTCAGGATTAAAAACCCTCTCTTTAGGGACTATATCTGCAATGTTGTCCAACGTCTGTCTGGAGCAGAAGAGATTTAGGATGTGAGTATCACGTGCATGACTATCTCTCAAAGTGATTTTGAATCAAAATGGTTTTAATTATGTTTAGGATAGTGAAAACTGATGACTTTTTGGTTTTTCTGGGAAACAAGTAAAAGCCCAAGAGCTAGGAATCTTCATAATCCCCAGATCTTGATGAATGGTTGAATTCATGGCCTTTTGTTTTGGAAAAGTTTGTGTTTCCCAGCAGATGAACTTATCCAATCTAGGACAGTTTTTCTTTTTTTTCTTTTTTTTTTTTTTTTTAATCCTATCTTGAAAGATTGAAGAATGCCAGGAGAGACTATGAGTAAAGGTCACCCCAGGACAGGGTTGATGATTTTGTAGAATGTTGTGGTTTGGGCTTGAAGGTTTTCTTCAGCCAAGAAAGTATGGCATTCATTTCAAGTCTCCCCCCCCCCCGCCCCAGTTTCAGGGCATATACTATGTATTTATGTTATGGTACACACCACTACCTATGCCATGTAATTTGTGATATATGTTATGGAAATTGTCAGTAAAGAAGATCTAAAGTGCTATGAATAGCCTCTTTAATACTTTAAAATTATTCTGCTTTCAATTCTTCAATAACCCACAATAAATCTTTCTTATCTCTTACTCCTGAGGGAAATTACTGGAGAGTAAATTCAGTTGGATTTCTTTTGAGAAGGTAGATAAACCAAGACTCCTAAGACATAATTTGTCCCTTAAAAGACATTTAGAAAAAAAATAAAAGCTTTACCGAGTTATCTACTTTGTTAATTTTCTCAAAAACTCCATTTTAAACTTTAACTAATATAGCTTCTCTCTCTAAAATATGATGAAGTAGATAGGTTCTAACTCTTGACCTCATTCTCTGTAGGCATAGCCTCAGGGCACTCATTGTTTTTCTCCTTTCCTGACATTTTAGTCTAACTTCAATGTGACAGACCCAGACATCCTAAAAGCAGTGTGGGGAAGATTTCTGCTTTCTTTGGCTTATACGCCTGGAAACCTGGTTTCTGCCTATGAGATGGGCATGAATTAGTGTCATCAATGGTGATCAACTGACGAACACTTTATAAAGGCAGTGAGGCCATGCAAGAATAGAAAAGTGCTCAGTCAAGAGACAAAAGTGGCAGGTTTAGAAGGAAAGCTTAAGGTTGGCCCATCTTCAAAGGGGTTTGGTTGGTATGCCTTCTTTTCCTATATTTTAGTTCAACATTTATTGAATAGCTACATGTGTGTACTATGTCAGGCAACATGGGGAATATACAAGAAATGCAAGAACCATCTATATTGTCCTAAAACTTCTAACAGTTGGGAAGCTGAGGCACATATACAAGTTAAATGATAAAAGAGTAAATGAAGTAGACTTTGGGAGTATGAACAGGTAGGGCAGGTCATTTTCAAGGAGGATAGAGGTAGAGGGTAGCGAGGTAATGTTGAAGAGAACATGGTAGAGGCATGCTTAAGAGGTAGAGGGGAGGGAAGGACCAGCAACATAAGCAAAATTACAGATGCACAGAACTATTTATTTAGCATGTTCTAGGCTCTCTGAAGGAGCCAGAGCAATTAGGGTGGAAGAAAATGACAGGAGATTACATTGGAAAGGAAAGTTTGGGCCTGAGTGTGAGAATTATGAATTTCACTCCAAGGAGTTTGATTTGACTTGTTGACAATGGGGCAAAATCTTGAAGTTTTAAGCAGAGTAGTGCTATTCACCTCATAAAATATAAACAAAAATAAAACAGAGAAAAAGACAACAAAATGAGGCTGCTCTTGCATTAGACTTTAATGTCTTTTTTACAGCTGGGGAGGTGGTCTCTACTCAATGCTGTTCAACATGCTAGGGGATATGAGGATGAACGAAACATATGGAGAAAGCAGAAGAATCTCAGGATTCTTTCAAGAGTCCTCAGAGTCTTAGCAGCAGGCAGCTTAATGAGCTACAGAAGTCAGGAGACACAGAAAAACATCTGCATCAAGGGGGTTCCCAGACCGCATAGCTGGGGCAGGGCAGGCATTACAAAAGAGAGCAGAGCTAATGCCCTCAGTCTGAACTATCTCAGCATCTTCTGCTGATCTCAGTCTCTCCTGCCTTCACTTCTGGACCTTCAGGTCCACAGGGTTCCTGGTAATTTCCCTCCCCAGCTTTCCCCCACCCTCTCCAAAATCTGGATAAAGAACCAGTGTTACATAGTCAGTGACCTGCCCAAATTTCCCCAACCAACCGAGCAGAGTGAATGGAAGCTGTGTGTTTTTATCATGGGACCTTTGGCAAAGGTGTCAACTTCTCCCTCATGGGTCTTGATAGCTCCAGAAACCTGGATTTCCAAACTCCAGACATCTCTGTGTAGATTTATAGTGTCTACTTTTAAGTTCAGCCAACTTTTACTGGAGTTCAACATCTTGACTACACTTTCCAGACCCTTGTTCCCATGAAGCCAGACTCTTGCTACCTAGTCCTACTGGCCCTCTGAAGGAGACAGAAGCGAGGGGCAGCGACAGTGTGGATCGGGCAAGTTACCTGGTTCCTATACATTAGGTATCGGGGCACTTACTCGGTGGCAAGCTAAGAAACAAAGAAGCAAAATGACCAGAGGTGGGCAGCAAAGTCTGAGAACCTGCTCTATTGAGGTTCACATTAATTACTTGCACAAAACTGGAAAAATACATTTGCCATCAGCTACTGAAGAGGATGGGATGGGAGGCTTGGGAAGCTTACTGCCTACTGTGCAGGCAATAGACTTTTTTGTCCATGTTTTGAACAAGTGGAGAATACTTTTCACCTCTAATTTCAAGCAGGAACTGACCTTTTATGTTAAAATTGTAACTCATCCACAATTATTCCTTCCTTCCTTCCTTCCTTCCTTCCTTCCTTCCTTCCTTCCTTCCTTCCTTCCTCCCTTCCTCCCTCCCTTCCTTCCTTCCTTCTGAATGGGGATAATTTTGAGCTAATATTCAGCTGCTGAGCTGGATTTAAAATACCTGCCTGATTACCATAGCATGTAGGAAGAAACTGGCTCCCAAAGAGAGAATGCAATTGCCAAAGAGAACACAGAAACAGGCACAGCAGGCGTGGCCTAGAGACGGCCGAGCAGACCTCACAGAGCACAGTTCTTCCAGGGAAGCAGAGCATGCCATAAAATAAATGGCAAAGACAGCGTAATTGGAGGCTGTTGTGTGAGCAACTTCCTAAGCAAAAAGTCCTGGTCTCAGGAATAAGGGCACCAAAGCATGAAGGGGCTACTCAATGAAGATATGTTCTGTGGAACATGGGACACCTGGGACATGAGGAAGAGAACCCAGACTGGGCCAGAATGGTTTCCTAATCCACCCCGGTTAAGGCTTATCATCGATCCCTTTAGTGGGGAAGGATTCTGGATTCATATTCCCCATTGTATACACATTGAGTTTACAGCCAGTTTCATCTGCCGCTGAGTTAACATACTCCCCATTTGCAGTGCTCTCGCCGTTCTTCCTGTTCTGGCCTCCCATGTCTCTTCCCAGCAAAAATCCTATTTCTCCCCACTTCAAGATCTCTCTTCTAAAACATTTCTCAGGATTTCTAAGTGGGTCTTCATTGGTAATCTGAATATCCCTACTTCTAGGAAGGTAAATTCACTTTCTTTCTGAAGCACCTTGAAGAGACACAGCAACTCACATCTTAAAAATAAAAACAAAGCCCACATGCGTTACAGTCGCTCTGGCCTCCTCTCCATGCTCTGCTCTCCTCCCACACAGGCCGCTCCCCACATGGCTGTCCATCTCCCCTGGATCACCACTCCTTCAGTATTAGACATTTTTGGGCCTTTGGACCACTCCTTTCTGGAGCATACTCCTCCCCCTGGGGAAGGGGAGCAGGTTGTGGGTAGGTGGGCAGAAAAGCCGGCTCAGGGACACATAAGATGCCCCACTGTCTGGGACATCTACTTCACCATGCCCTGTCAGATCCAATTGGCTAATCTTCCTTATTCACTGGGATTCTTCTCTCAGGACTCTACTTCTTCCCTTCTGTCTGCTTTCCCCTGGGGACACGCAGTCCAGCACAAACACCCAAATACACATTAGTTTCAGATGTCCCTACAGGGCTCCTGCTCCCTCAGACGCATCAAGAGATATGTCTGAACACGGCTGTCGTGACAGTTATGAACTTTCCCAGTGTTCTATGACAGTTAAGAAGCAGTCTGCCTGCAGCATCACAGCTGACCTCTGGGTCAGAGGTCATGAGTTCTAAAAGTTCCTCAGGTTTCGCCTGGATAAAAACATCCTTTTACATGCATATAAAAAACTGCACAGTTTTCATTCTGAAGTATGTGTTCCAGTTATATTACTTTGCTATTTTCATATAAAATGCTAACTTAAAGAGTTCTAGGTATTTCTCAATGCCCATACATGGACTGGGTAGACCTGACGACTAGGCTCCCAGAGTTTAGGAGCCCACATGGCAGCACTCTTGTGCTAATGAGGCTGATTTCTGTGGGAGGGTGGAGTACTGACTGGGTAGGAGCAAAAAGGAAAGTTGACTGAACAGGCATCAGGAACCTAGGCAAAAATTGGGGTCATGAAAAGATCAAAGTTCTGTCATGACCTGCTAACAGATAGATATGGGCAAGAATAATTTTTAAAAACCCTAAAAGTTAACCATCTTCTTCATCATAGAACTGCTTATTTTTGAGATACAAAGCAGAAGGATATATACAATTATCATTTAGAGAATAATTATTAAGCAAACACCTAAATTTGTAACCTAAATTTGTCTTTTCTATAAAGGCAGAATCTAGTCCTTGAACTTGACTGATGTGGGATCTTGTAGGGCAAATAGTGGGAAAGCATTGTAAAAGCATAGCGGTGAGGATTTGAGGTGCACAGAAAGGAGACAGGGATTAAAGTATGTGATTGCTTTGGGGTACATACACACCCAAGGCTGAGAAGACACTGAGGAGCAAGGTAGGAAGCAGATGTGGGCTCTCCATCCCATATCTTATCGGATATGTGATGAGCAAAGCACTTATCTCCCTGAGCCCTGCTTTCTTCACATATTAAACAGAGTAATAACTCTACCATCCCTTCCTGATCAATAGGATTGTTGTGAAAACAACAACAAAAATTCCTTAAGTCCTTTGACAACTGAAATAGTATAAATTTAAATTCTATTGCTTATTCTTATTTTCTCCTTACGTAATGCACTACTGTTTAGCAGTGTATGAAGGTGAGTTTTAGAATCTGATTACAGGTCTTAATTGGGGGGGGGGATTGGGTTAGGTTTTAGGAAATGCTCTCAATCTGTCAAAACATCTGGTGAGAATTAGCTGAGAGTAGCCATGGTGACAATTTGTGAGAATCCATACAGCTGTCAAGATGTCAAGAAGTCTGGCTTTGAACTAGTTAGGCCACTACACACATACTTCCTACGTACCCCAGAAAAGGCTCTGCTTCTCTTAGATGTTGGAGTATTTTTTTGTTTTTTGTTTTTTGTTTCCTTTTTTTAAACACAGTTTTGAGAACTTAGTTGCTTTTGTTATTGCAAGAGCTGTTTGTTCTTATTCTACCAAGGGGATTGGATTTTGTGGTCTCTGCCTTTGACTAAGGGAGGTGATTCCGGCTCACCACTTTGGCAGACATTTTGTTAGAGTTAAGAAGCCCCTGAGTTACAGTCCCAGTTTTATAATTGCACAGTGTGTATCTATATAAGACAAAGACCCTGCAACTCCAATGAGTTGGGGTTTTCTTTATATTCTAGAAATAAGTTAACAAAATATGTATCATTTTGGTGTGGTTTTCTGGGCCAAGATTTACAGTAACTTCCATGGGCTTCCATTCCAGTCTAGTTGAGAACAGGCACAGCTGAGAGTTTAATGGAATGGCTAAGACCTTGGTTTCGATGTAGGCAAACCAGGAGTAAAATGTTCGCGTATATCCTTCTGATTACTTTCCAGAGTACAAACCAACATGGCAAAATGAATTTATTTTTTCTTTTTATAAGAGTAGGACAATACTTTATAATTTGTCCAGCAATTTGTGTTTTTAACTTAATTTGTAGAAACGAATACTCTATGTTATTTAATTAATACCAATCTTTAGCTTATAATGTCTGTGTAGTATTTTACTGTATGTACTTAACCAGCACTCTACTATTTATTTAGATTGTTTTCAATTCTCTGTTTTTTTTTTTCTTTCCAAGTATAATTAGCACACAATGTTATATTACTTTCAGGTACAACAGTCATTCCCCAAGTCTCTATGTTATGCTATGCTCACCACAGGTGTAGCTACCATCTGTCACCATATAACACTATTACAATACCACTGGCTAAAATCTTCGCACTGTACCTTTCGTTCCTGTGACTTATTTGTTCATAACTGCAAGCCTGTGTCTCCCACTCCCCTTCACTCAATTTTTCTATCCTCCCACTCCTCCCATCAGGCAACTACCAGTTTCTTTTCCATATTTATGGGTCTAACTGCTTTTTAAATTTGTTTTGTTTTGGGGGTTTTACATATAAGTGAAGTCATATGGTGTTTGTTTTTGTCTGACTTTTTGCACTTGGCCTAATACCCTCTAGATCTACCCATGTTGTCCCAAATTTAATTACTTGCTGTTATGGAATATTTCTGCAATTAATAACTTCACAGAAACTACTTATTTCTGATCATTTCATTAGTATTAAGGACAGACATGAATCTTTTTCAAACTAAATGACTATTTTAAAAACTGTCATAATTCTGCAAAATAACTTCCGGAGAGTAGAGAGAATACAATTTTTACACTGATAGAAATGACCTGAGAGAGAGAAAAACTGATGCTTGATAGTAAGGGCAGAATAGACAAAACAATGTCCTTGAGGGGTGAGAGGGTATGGGATCTTGGTGCATAGACAGGGGTGGCAGGTGATTTTAAATAGGAACAAGGAGAAAGCAGCAAGTTATAGCATGAGGAGAAGATACTAGAAGGTTGACAGCATGGTGGTGGGAGCAGAGTGCTGGTTGCTTCAAGTTTCTTGGAGAAGTGAAAAACAAAGTCATGAGTTAGAGCGAGGGCAGAGAAGAAGATGAAGGTTTGAGAGGAGAATATGGTAAAATATAGTTAATTCTCATTATTTGTGGATTTCCTACTTGCATTTGTTAAAATTAACCTGTCACCCCCAGATCTGTACACTCTGAGCTATGAAATATTGTAGTCACCCAATGTGCACGTTCCCAGCTGAGATTGAATGGGGTGACACTCTGCCTTTTTGTTTCAGCTCTCATAGTATAAGAAAGTGTCTTCTTCATGGTCTATTTTAGCATTTTGTGCTTCTTATTGGTGATTTTGCTATTTACAACACCCCCTTCCAGGCATAGTGCTGAAGTGCTATCTAGTGTTCCTAAGAGCAAGGAGGATATGCCTGTCTTAGGGAGCAAATATGTGTATTAGATAAGCTTTATTTAGGCATGAGTTACAATGCTATTGTCTTCTAAGTCTAATGTAAATCAATAATATATATTAAATAAGTTGTTTTTAAATGAAAACACACACAAAAACAAGGTTATACATGATCAGTTGAAGGAAATACGGCCAGAAGTTTTAGGAAAATAGAGCTGTATTTGCACTGGTTCAGTCTGCATTAGTACACTGTTGCTGGTGACTTCAGAGGATGTAACTGCAGCACACAGCAAGAACTGACTATACTTTTCTCGAAGGATAGGAGAGTGAATGAAATAGGGAACTGTTACATGATTGTTGGGCATCATAAAATAAGGGTCCACGAGACTTAAAATTATAAATTTGAAGTAGGATCGGTGTGTTTGTGTGTTTTCCTCCAGCCATATTAGCTGTACAGATACAGGTACGAAAAATGCAGGCAGAGGGTTGTAACTAGGACTATGAATTTTCCAAATGAGTGTGGTGAGGCCAGGTAGAAGTTGAAGGGCGGAGAGTGTATGCAAGAGAATGGTCATAACCATGTCCCTTACGGCTCCTGTCTTTGTGTGTATGTGCATTTATTTATTATTATTTTTTTCAGTGTAGAGGGAGTCACGCATATTTTTCAAAATGTGAGTTTCAAAAAAGTACTTATGTCTCTGGTATTCCTCCAGAAGAATAAGGACTGCCTCCCAAGACACATAAACTATGATTAATATACCTGAGTAGGAGAGACCAGAATCTGACAGTTACCACCGATGGACAGCCAGCTTGCATTGCTTCTTTACATTTACTTACTTCTAACTTATACTTACTTACTCCCAGAAAATCAGGCATTTTACAGACTTATCTCTTTTAGTGTGGAATTCAAGATTTTAAGTATTCTGATGTCAGTTGTCAAGATTAGAATCCATGTTCCACCCAATACTACTAAGATAAGCTTGTAAATCTGGTGACTGTGTTGTGGTTTTACTAAGCTCAGGTAAAACAACCACTGATGTCATCATATTGTATTTGCTATACTCAATGAAATTTCCTCCAGTGGACTACCACTACATTCATCGGTTGGAGCTTTAAAAAATAAAACCTTCCCTAATCAAGAAATAGGAAGTTAGAAAATTGGAACAATTTGTCATATAAAGTCACCAAATTTACAAAATTGAATATAATACTTACTATGCCAGTATAAAAATTATTAATGTTAATGGTACATATGTGTTGACTAAAACTTATTTTCCTCCCAACTCCAGAATTCTATTATCAATAAGTACAGCAATTTGATATGGCATCAACTTTCCTAGAGAATAGAAAAAGAGGATATTTCCCAACTCATTTTTGAGGTCAGTACAATTGTGACACCAAAATCAGACAAAGACTGTATAATAAAAGAAAATTATAACATAATATCATTCATTTATTATCTACATAGAAAAATCCTAGGCATTATAAAAGCATACTAAATTCAGCAAAATAAAGAACAGAAACTATACTTTGACAAAGCTGGGCTTATCCTAGAGATGAAGGAGTGATTACCATTAGAAAATATCTAAATGTAGTTAATCATATTAATAGCAAAGAAAAAAGTACAAATACCTCAAAGGGCACAAAGAGAATTTGGAAAATTCTGTACTCATTCATGATTAAAAAAAAACTCTTGGTAAAGACATGGTAAGAAATAGAAGAGAATTCCTTTAATGTGACTAATGTTATCTACTTAAAACCTACAGCAAACATCATAAGGGTGAAGCATCAGAATCATCCCATTTGAAAATCAAGAACCCATTAATACCATGTCTTTTCTACATTATTCTGGTGGTTGTGGATAAAACAGTATATCAAGGAAAAGGATAATATAAGGACTAGAAAAGAGAAAATAAAATTGCTATTATTCACATCAGATTGTCTACATAGAAAACCCAAAACAATCTTATCTGCCTTAGCTATAAAATGTTCATTTAAATTCATATAAAAAAGCTACTTACATTTCTTTCAAAGACATCATATTGTTTACTTCTGTGGAAAAATAAAAACAATAGAAATAAACTCAGTGAGAAAACAAAATTAAAGAGAAAGACTTGTTGCAAATTCTCAGTAGCATATATGGAATCATATTTATATCAAGTTTACAACTCATAGTTTTCAACTAAATTGACATTTCATGGGTACACCTCTAATACATATTTGGAATAATCTGTTTCTTCAAAGTATGGCAAACAATGAATTTGTTAGAAACTGGTAAAAATTGAATAAGCTCTATAACCTAGTTAATAGTAACATGCCGAAGTCAATTCATTGATTTTGATGCTGTCCTACAGTTATAAAAGGAATCACCATTGGGGAAAGATGGGTAAAGAGTCCATGGGGTTCTAGTCCATTCTCTTTTGCAACTTTTTATAAATCTAAAATTATTTCAAAATAGAAAGTTCAAAAAATACATGGGCCTCTTATTTATGACTTTCATTAAAACTTTTTAATCAAACAGATAGAAATCATGTAGCACTTAATGCAGCTCATTGTTGTGCACATTAACCAGAAATGGAGTCCCTTAAAAGTCCCCAGTCAAAAAAGCAAAGTTTTCACATTTGTGTTTCTCAAAGCCTGCACTACAGAATTTGATCTCTGCAGTAGTAAGCTCACAGGTATTAATGGTTTTTGGCTAAAAAGAATCCCAGGGTAGTTCTCTGTCATCCATCCAGATTCTACATTAGTATAAATAATGTAGGTTTAATTGTAAATAAAGAGATAACCATGGATGGTGTCATCTACTCAATGATGTCCATGGAATTTCATAAAGATTTTACCCACTGACAAGAGGTAGTAATTGGAACATGACTGTAGCAAATCCTCTATAGTTTTGCATTCTTTGGTTTCTCATACCAATTCAAAATCACTTTGATTCATTTGGCACCACAGTTCCTTAGTTCTGTTTGCAGTCTCTGGAGTTTCAAAGATCATTCTGTGCTCTAACCGAAATGTTCTCCCTCTGCTCCCAGGCGCGTAGAGGCATCTCTGCAACTGACCAGAAGAAACTGTTTTGTCATCTCTCCTGTCAAAGTTGCACTAAGTGCACTCAGCCCACCGTGTGGCCCTTCACTTGTCATTTTAATGGATCATTGGGCAGCTGCTATAAAGGGAGTATATATCCAAAAACACCATGATCAGAGACCACATTTAAGAGAAGTTTAAAGAGGAATGAATAATGTCTGGCTTTTAGTCCTTATTGAATGTCATCCTTTTTAAAGTTGAGAGTCAAAAAGACTTTGAAAAAAAGTCACCCTGTGAAATGACATACTTCTACCCACTTTTTTTTTTTTTTTGGAGGGATAAAGGATTCGGTTTCATTTATACAGATTTAAGAAAAACTAATAGCTAGAATTTTAAAGCCATTGAACTACTTTCCACTTTAAAAGTCTATTTCTAATTCTAAAACTAAAATGGCAGAAATATTTTCACAGTGTGGTAATAGCTTTCCTGCCATCGGTTTTCATGTGTGTCTCGGGCTGGCTCACAAAGTAGATGTGCCTGAAATCTTTGCTCCGGAGATACTTGCCACAATGATGGAAGAAGAAATCCAAGCAACACTAGAGCATTCCAGGCTGCCAGAGGTCTCGGACGTAGGAAAAAATGGACATGCTTTCCTGTGCCTCTGTAGTAAGAAGGTAGTGAGGAGAAGAGTTAACATGGTTCGAGGATAGTGACTTATTCTGAGGTAATCACTGCCTCTTTGGTTGAGAGCCTCTTCTGTATACAGCAAAGCACTGGCCCAATTTTTCTTTCTTCAGTCTTCCACCAAGCTCCTGGATTTTTTCCTTTTATTCATACAGAGATCATCTTCCTAGATTCTTAGGAAGTGGGCCACTTGATGAATGAAAACTGAGTTAACTTCCTCCTTCGGAGAGCATTTCAAATAAATTAATTTTTTATTTTTTAAATATTTTTATTTTTTATTATGTTAGTCACCATACAGTACATCATTCATTTTTTTCTATGTAATAAAAGGCTTTCTTGCTTTTATTTTATTTTTTAAAATAATTTATTTATTATTACCATTTTTTAAATGTAATTTAATTTTTTCAGGGTTCCAAGATTCATTGTTTATGCCCCACACCCAGTGCTCCATGCAATACATGCCCTCAATACCCACCACCAGGCTCACCTATTCCCCTCACCCCTTACCCCTCCCATCCAAAACCCTCGGTTTGTTTCTCAGAGTCCACAGTCTCTCATGCTTCATCTCCCTCTCTGATTTATCCCATTTCACATTTCCTTTCCTTCTCTTAATGTCCTCCATGTTACTCCTTATGCTCCACAATAAGTGAAACCATATGATAATTGACTTTCTCTGTTTGGCTTATTTCACTCAACATAATCTCCTCCAGTCTCGTCTATGTTGATACAAAAGTTGGGTATTCAAGGATACAGATGTAGTGAAAAGAAGGACTATATGTACCCCAATGTTCATTGCAGCAATGGCCACAATTGCAAAAATGTAGAAAGAGCCAAGATGCCCTTCAACAGATGAATGGATACAGAGGATATGGTCCATATATACAATGGAATAAATTAATTTTTTAAAAGATTTTATTTATTTGACAGTGAGAAACACAGTTAGAGAGGGAAGACAAGCAGGGGGAGTGAGAAAGGGAGAAGCAGGCTTTCCGCCGAGCGGGAGCCCAATGTGGGGCTTGATCCCGGGTCTCCGGGATCATGACCTGAGCCGAAGGCAGTTGCTTAACCAACTAAGCCACACAAGCGCCCCTAAATTAATTTTTTTAGTATTGTTATGTACTTCATTAAAATTGATTTGGTCTAAGTTTATATTAGGAAAATAAATTCTAATGATTTTAGATATTCTGTTTTTTTATTATTTCTTTCCTTCTTTATTTTTTTAAGACTTTATTTATTTGACAGAAACACAGCGAATGGGGGAACACAAGCAGGGGGAATGAGAGAGGTTGAGAAGCAGGCTTCCCACGGAGCTTGAAGCCCAATTCCGGCTTGATCCTGGACCTGAGCTGAAGGCAGAGGTTTAACAACTCAGCCACCCAGGTGCTGCTCGTACTATTTATTTCTAAAGAAAAGATAGGCTTGAGCACGTGATTTAATATTATAAAGGCACAGATTATTAACTTCAAAAGAACCTACTATATTGTACTTACTCTCCTATTTACAAATTACTTAAATTAGCACATATATACCAGTGATATCGCCAATAAAGTGTTGCAAGCTAGGGAGAGGTGTAGGTTATACATATTTCCATCTTAGCAATGAGCATAACCGTATTCTGTCTCTTGTGTACCAAAAATATACTTAAAAATGTAGTTATAGAAAACTAGAAAATTACAGTGTAAAAATAAGCTTATAGATATCACTACATACTAAGCAAATTTATCAACCACCTACACGGCTACCAAGCTAAAATAAAGGTATCTGAAAAGCAAAAATAGCAAAAGCCATGACCACCTCCCAACAGTGAGGATGCACTCATAAGGAAATGCCTGAGTCCTGGCTAGAGGGTAGTATCTTTCTTTTATTTTCCTTTTTTCTTTTATTTTTTCAGTGTTCCAGGATTCATTGTCCATGCCCCACACCCAGTGCTCCAATACATGTCCTCAGTACCCACCGTCAGGCTCTCCCATCCCCCCACCCCCGCCCCTCCAAGACCCTCCGTTTGTTTCTGAGTCCAAAGTCTCTCATGTTTCATTTCCCTCCCCGTATTACCCTACTTCCCATTTCCTTTCCTTCTCCTACTGTCCTCTATATTTTATTTTATTACCCCTAATGCACCACAAGTAAGTGAAACATGTGATACTTGACTTCCTCTACTTGGCTTATTTCACTCAGCATAATCTCTTCCAATCCAGTCCATGTTGCTACAAAAGTTGGATGTTCATCCCTTTTGATGGAGGTGTAATATTCCATTGTATATATGTACCACATCTTCTTTATCCATTCATCTGTTGAAGGGCACCTTGGCTCTTTCCACAGTTTGGTGAGTGTGGCCATTGCTGCAATGAACATTGGGGTACATATGGCCCTTCTTTTCACCACATCTGTATCTTTGGGGTAAATACCCACTAGTGCAATTGCAGGGTCATAGGGTAGCTCTATTTCTAATTTTTAAAGGAATCTCCACACTGTTTCCCAAAGCAGCTGCACCAACTTGCATTCCCACCAACAGT